>CAWUFW010021842.1:0-110353 GCA_963921515.1 Calotriton arnoldi | reverse complement strand
TGTAACGTGCGTGCCCGGGCGCCCGCGCACCTATGTCTCCCAGAGCGCGCAGTGTAATAGGCGAAGCACGCACACTCAGCTGAAGACAGTTCGCGCCGCCGCTTTTAAAATGCGTGCGGCGCGAAAGGCAGAGGGAGACCACCCGAAGTTCGTCAGCAAGTGGCTCCTGCTGCCTTTCTTTTGTTTAAAAGGACTAGGCTCTGGGGCAGATTGTGTGCTTTTTGAAAGTAATCATGTTAATCACAGCGCCCGTGTGCGCTACAATTAACATGATTACTTTAACAAAGGCACACAATCTGCCCCGTAGCTGTGCCTTATTAACAAATGAAAGGCAGCAAATCTACCAGCATGACGTGTGCTTTCAGGGGTTTCTAAAAGCACACGTCCTGCCTGTAGACTTGCTGCATTTCTTTTGATAATAAAGCGGGGCAGATTGTGTGCCACGCTCTATTAACAAATGAAATGCAGCAACCCTACAAGCATGACGAGTGCTTTTAGAAACACCTGAAAGAACACTTCAGGCTTGTAGACTTCAGAGATGTTTTTCAGGAATGGCCGTGGGAGGGGGACGGGTGAGGGGGAGGGGAGACACCCTTAAACATACCCAGGAAATCACAGGCTTTCATCCCGCCTTCACATAAATGTTGAGTCAAACCTTGGGGTTTTAAGACAGTGAACTAACAAGGGTGCCTTCAGACAAGTAAAAAACAAAGGCCTCTTACAGTCGCAGTTTGGTAGCAAAAGGAAGCCATACTTGGGTGAGGTGGGTCTCTCAAGGTCCTGTGCCCAGTGCAACTGCACCTGCTGCTCTATCGACAGCACCACCCTGCATTCAGTTCGGGAATATATTTCCTCAATGCCACCCACATTTCCTCACAAAAGCTAAAATTATATTGTTCTCTGTATTAAAAACTATGCTGCTTTCGAAATTATTTTGAATGTGCTGCATTATAACTACACTTACGACCATCTCACGCTTGACAATAGCATGTTCTATGGAGTAGGGTAAAATGTAGGGGATAATTGCTTCACCCAACATGGACAGAAGGATCACATGCACAGCGCTCTCCACTGTTAACCTCCTAGATGGACGTGTGTTGTATAAAAATTGTGTAACATAACTTATACCTCTCAACATAGCCAGGCCATGCATGACCATAAAGTACTGGGGCTCCTCCACTAGGGTGGGCTCGAGCTCAAACATTCCCATTAATGCAAAGTTGAGTTCTGCTGGTCGAGCCACCAGATAGTACCATTCAGCCAGGATTTTTGAATATCCACAATGAAAACATCTGAGAAAAATGTACCTTGCATACATTTCATTGGAAATAATTTGCATATATGATTGCTATCCCAAAGTAGGATTGTGCGTAACTAACTATTCGCTGGATCACGAAAACCAGCCAGTGCTTAAATTAATTTGTGAAAAAAAAAAAATACCAGGGCTCTCGTCAGGAGGCCACTTCAGCTTGCACCACACATTGCCCCTACCATGCTGTCAATTATAGTAACAACACAACTACTAACATCACACTCCTCCTACAAGTGTGACAATTCGGACTATTATAGGCCCCCAAAGCTTTAAGAATTACTTGAGCGGCAGGTAATAATAGTTTACAACGTATATTGAATTCATAATTAACTGTTGTTGTGTTCATCTCTAAATTAGCCAGACACTGCCACATTGTGGCATACTGTCACAAGCGCTGGTGTTGACAAGTGCTGGTGCCAACACTGGAAACCACCAGCTCAAATTAAGCACTGAACCCAGCTCTAATAAGATGGCCAGCCATCTTTTTCAAGGCTCTCCGCTTGGACACGCGGACAAGCGCCACACTGTCAGGGATCCAATATGGCTGCCTGCTTTCGAGGAGACCGCAAGGAATTTAGTGTGCCCAACAAACCACTAAGGAGAGCTTTGGCAAAACCCACAACAGCATGCAAATAAATAAACACAGAAGCACAGATGGTCCCATAAACTATGAGAATGTTACTGTCTCACTTGGATCCCTCCTCCTTGCATCTGGATCTACACCTTTGTTTGAAATATCATTAAGCTCTCATATGTGTTGTATAATATGTCACAATTGCTTTACTTTTCAGCTGACCCTACTGCGTAGGGGGCGGATGCACAGAAAAGTAGGTATTTAATGCACATAAGGGCTGCCTACTATAAATCTACAGACCTTGCTTTCTCGCCAGATCTGGGATTGTTTGGGTCTCGCCTACCACACAGCTCAATCTGTCTGGTTGTGAAAAGACCTATGGTAAACTTGCAGTGGTCTTAGACGCTGCCCACTGCTTCCCATTGGTTGGCTTTATTTTCACTATCAGCTTGCTCATTATTAATTTCCTTGTGTGGGCTTACCTTCCTTTCCTGTTTTTCCTCCCCCTGGAACATAGCATCTTTACTTCCTTCAACCACCTACTTTTCGGGAACTGAATTTTTCTTTTTGGTTCAGCACTCCATGACAGTGCATGTGTTTTCCAGCTTACTCCCTCATGTACTTCTCTTCCATATTCTGCTATGTTCCATGTTGCCCTCTCTTGCCCATGTGTTTCCTCCCCCTCTATGTGTTTCACGCATCTTCGTGTGCTACTCCACCACTTTGCTTCTACACTTCTGTTCTTCTGCCACAAGTGAATACTTCTCCAACCACTCCCCGTTGCTTCCCTCCACACTCCTGCTCCCCCAGGCTATCTCCTCCTCCCCTTCCAACTTAAAAGCACTTTTGTGCTACATCTATTCTATTTTTTTTTAAATCTACTATTCCATCTGAGATCTGTAAACATAAAACATTTTGTAGGCATGCATGCGCAATGCAACATACTCGTGCCTACAAAATAGCATGGCTGCATAATAGTACCTTCCATTTTTTAGCTTTCCATTATGCTGCACAGCATCTTGATGCTGCTGAATAGCATAGCTAAAAGGTTTTGGCAAAGAGGCCGTAAAAACAAGACATATTGGCTTTGCCAATGCTTGTTATTATTTTGCTACTTTTGCTGCAAAGACATTCCAGGCATTTACTACACATTCTGAGCTACTGCTCAACAAATCCTGATTTATAGAAATGCTTCCCCTTGTATATGAAGGTCTCTTCAACTGTATTTATACCGTTGAGTATTTTACTATCTACCTCATCTTACTCCTCGCCTCCACAAAATATGTATCAATTTTATGTCTGAATGGGTCCTCCAAAATTGAAGAAAACGTGAAAACCAGTGCAGTGCATTACATATTAATAGGAAAGTGAAATCATTTTAGTTCACGTGGAGACTAGGGAGAAATTCAGAGTGTACGATGGAAGGAGAGAGTTAAGTGGGACAGAGTTTCTTCATAGTTGGGCTCATAGACAGAGGAGCTCGGAGGTTCTTATCGATGCCAGATGAGGTGATCACAGATGAGAAAAGACTTTAGTTCCTTTCTGAACTTCGAGAGTGATGTGGTGAGCCTGAAATCCAGAAGGGGTTTACTTGGAGGTCCTGGTGCGTACACTGTCTCCAGTTTTCATTCTTGCATTTCTCGATCTGAAGTCTTCCAATGTCATGATTTTCAAGCAGGTGAATCAGTGGACCTGTTACTGATTTGTAGGTTCAAGCCTTAAAGTCGATGCAGTCTTTGATGGACAGCATTTGCAGATTCATCACTCTCGCTGTGATGTGTTATATATTTAACCCCGTGATGAGTTGGGCGGTGGCACATTGGATGCAATGCCATGGAGCGAATGCGGAGTGATGGAAGCTGTTGAGTAGGACATTGCCACCACCCAGGTGAGAGAGGATCAGGCCTTGTGCATTGCTTCTTACTCAGTTAGAGCTGTGACTGAGTTCTTTAATGTCTCTCGGGAATTGAAGAATGTATCCAACTAGCCACTGTTCCCTGTAAGGTGACCTTACACTGCCGCACACAGAGAAAAAAAATTAGAGGGAACATTGGTCGATGCACCCACATGTGCGGCCTGGTTCCTGGCGCACATAGCCTTGGCTGCAGTGCACAGACACCTTACACTGCCGCACACAGAGGAAAGAAATTAGAGGGAACATTGGGTAGGATAGTTAGTTAGTGAGAGTTAAGAGCGCGATGCTGGGAGTGACTTTTGGCGGAAGCATTGTAGAGCTCGGGATGCTGTCGGTGTTGGGGTGGTGCTGATGCAGTGAGATGCTGATGAAGAAAAATCGAATGCAGAACCATCTACTTAATTTAATTGGGTTAGAAAGAAGATCGCAGAAGAACCACGAGGAGGAAGAGAGTGTCAGAGAGGGGTGCGACACGGTCGTCGGTATTTAGAGAGGTGAAGTATCGTGTCCTGATTCCTGTCCTGAAGTCTTTGTCTCCTGATCTATCCCGGGGGACCCTTACCAGCCCTTTGGCCAGAGGGTTTGGTCTTCACACCATACTTGGTAATTATAAAATTCATCGTATTGATAGATGCTCTTCTCTCTCTGTCCTCTTCCTTCTGAGCATAGTTATTGTGTGAATCTGAATTACTAAATGCATATTTGAAACTTGATTGAATTGGCACTGTTGCGAATGAGGGTGTTTGTACTGAAACGATTGAGATGGTTCACAAGCAACTAATTTAGATAAAGATTTTAAAACTTCCTGAGTCTGTGATTATTTCATTTTAATCAGAGAAATGTTTTTATAAGTTATGTTATTGATCACCATCAACTAGTTCCAACTAATGGTCCATTGACCAGAGTAAAGAACTAATTGATCAGTGAAAGGTTTAGTTATGGAAAGAAATAACTAGACCTTGAAGTATGAGAAGCATAAACTAAAAAGTTCAGGCGGTCTACTTGCTGTTATTGTGGAAGTAGTTATATGGGACCAGGTGTGTATATTGTAGTGGAGTATCTGTTGTTAGTACACCGCTGGATCACAACGATACATCTGATTGAAGCGCAAGACCATTAGACATAACAGTTCATCTGTTTTCAGAATAGCTTGTATGTACATCATGAAATGACTAAACCTCACGTCGTGTTAGGGGAAGTTAGGTGTGCACCCCATTGTTTCCTACTCACAGGATTCTTTAGGAGTGGTACGCACAGGGCTGGCCCTCGTGTGGTCCTGAAGAAGAGCTTTAGGGGAAAGCTCGAAACATGTCGACCCAGTACTAGGGACTCCATACTCATTACAGTTAGGTCTTTCCCTAGTATTAACCCCTGATTTTAAAACCTACCGACTAGGAGCAGGAATAAAATATTAGCTCACTAGCTAGGTATTTTTAATCTATTTTTCCCACTTCACATCACTGCACCACACATATTTTCCAAAAACTAAGTGCTCCTTCGTAGTTCGCAAGTCGCAGCACACCTCAATCCACGGCGGATTGAGAGGACCCCAATGATGAAGCATGCCACCTAGGGGTAACCTTGGTGGGTGAGGGGACTCTAGAAAAGAATTTTTCTTTCTGGAAAGAGGGTTTATCACACATGTTCAGTGGAATTCCTGTTCTTCCTATGGTTAGGTTTCTAATTCCGGTATTCCGGATGTTGTGGAACTGCATTCAGTAAGGAGGGTGAACCTAACCTTAACCTCTATCTCCCCCTGTTTTTTGATTGTATTATATACAGCGCGCAGCTGTGGGAGCCCCCTGCACTCTTGTTATTTGACACCATACAACACTATCATTATGGCCGAAGTCACGGGCCTCACTTTCTCCGAAGAGGAAGTGGAGAGAATTTTGTCTTCCATGACCCCTTTCACAGAGACACCCAACAGGGATACCAATGAAGCGGGTCAATGTTTGGACGAATTGACAGAACTCAAGAGGAATCAGATCAAAACCATGATCCACGGGGTCATGATGATGAATACCTTAGGGTGAATGCGGCACCACGAGGATTAATTGTACGTAACGAACCATTTATCTTTCAACAAGACAAATCATTAAAAAAAGACTGGTTCCTAATCTCCTGGCATTGCACCAGAGATTGGTTGGTACTCATCATAAAAACAGCAGCACAACTGTCCCAGGAGATGAAAGAAGAGATACATACACTTGAGGTTCGCTTAAAGACTTTCCAATCGGTCTCGGAGTTGAAGAAAAGAGTGGATGAATTGAACAAAACCATGACCGACTTCGAAGTGACATTGACAGAAACAAAATATCAGAAGTTTAAAAAGGATTCCAAGAACTTCTCACACGAGAAAGTATATCCTTATACAAGAGAAGACTACAATCCATCAGGAAGGAACCCAGGGTACAAGACCGATACTGATGGTTCGGATACCGGCTCAGAAGGCTCAGATACCAGTTACAACCGAAAAAACAACACCAGAAGTCGACGCAACCACAACGGTAGGATGAGGAACAGAGGAGGACAAGGATACGGATGGCCCACCTACCAAGGACCCCCACCCTTCCCTGCTCCGCCTTTCTACTATGGACCTCCACATTATCAACACCAACCCTGCACCTACTGGGAATCGGCCCAACAACCTGAGCAGTCCGGACAATTGTTTCCTTTTTTAGGGAGAGGCAAAGGAACACCAAGAGGGAGAACGAAAAGAGGACAACAAGTACAGTGGTCACACCCATTGGAAACAACGAGGATGAACACGAGGAGCATGGGCCCTGCGAACAACCCCAGCGCCAGCAGCCACCCAGTCTAGTGGTTAATCTGTCAGGCATAACACTACTGACAGTACTGGAGAAAGGATTAGGCTTCGTGCCTACACCAAGTTTGGACAAATTTAAACTCAGTTGTGAGTTGAATGAATTCATTCGGAAAATAAAACTGCAAGTATTTTTTGAGAACAAACCAATGATGGACACTCACAGTGGTGATACAGGCCTACATCGGAAATCCACCTTCACCCCTCCATCTGCCAACCTACCGATGGAACTCCTAGCCTTCGAGAAGGCCATCCTGAAAGAAGTAGGTGAAATCAACCCAAGGACAATAAGAGTGTTCCACAACACCAGCAAAATTGAACAAGAAGCCATCCTACAATTGGCCGACGACACTAGAATCACAGTAAAACCAGCGGTCAAAGGAGGAGCCATCGTACTTCAAACCACAGAGGCCTACCACAGAGAATGCATGAGACTCCTGACAGATGAGAGGAACTACCTCCGCATCAGAGATGACCCAACGGAACGCCTACAAGTAGAGATCGCCAGCATGGTGGAAGAGGCCACAGCACACGACTGGATTACCAAAAAAGAAGGGGATTTCTTGGCTAATACCCACGCGGTTACCCCCTATTTTTATACCAGACCCAAGATACACAAGTCATTAGAAGACCCGCCTGGACGACCCATCGTTTCCGGCATAGGGTCCATTCTGGAACCACTCTCATAATTTGCGGATGCCTTTTTACGCCCCTTGATACAAAGAACAAGCACGTACCTACAAAACACTAAGGCAGTACTCTGTCTCCTTCAAGACCTACAATTTGCCTCAACAACCAGCATCCTCATTGGGTTGGATGTGGAGAGCCTTTATACCAGCCTACCCCACAAGGAGACCCTGGACTTCATTGAAGTGGTCCTCCATGAATAAGAATGGACATATCATACACCAAGACATATGGTATTAGAGTGCTGCAAGTGGGCCCTGACGGAAAACTTCTTCCGTTTTGAAGATATCCTGTTCCGACAACAGCACGGGACCAGTATGGGCAGTACTTTTGCCCCGAGTGTGGCAGGATTATACGTGCACCACCTCGAAAAGCACAAAATCCTGTCAGGTACGAACCCACACCGCCAACATATTCAACTTTGGAAGAGATACATCGACGATGTTCTACTGATTTGGGAGGGTGACGAGTCCAACGCCAATGAGTTCATCGAGTGGCTGAACAAACAGGACCCTTTCCTAAAGTTCACACATACCATGAGTAGATCCCAACTGGTATTTCTGGACCTTAACATCTATGCTGTTGATGGCTTACTTAAGACAACCGCACACGTAAAACCCACTGCAAAAAACTGTCTACTCCTATACGACAGCTTCCATCCATGACATCTGAAGGAGAACCTCCCTTTCAGACAGTTTCTCAGACTTAGGAGAAACTGCTCTGAGACTGAGGACTTCAAAGCACAAGCCAAAGGGCTATCTGAGAAACTTCTCACAAGGAAATACCCCAAAAACCTGATATCCAAAGCCAAAAAGAGAGCTGAAAACAACAACAGAGAAGCGCTCCTGGAGACATATCAAAACAAATCACTGAGAAAGAAAAAATACCTATATGCATCACAACCTTCAACATAGCGTCCAACCGTGTTACAAAAATAGTCAAAAAACACTGGCGCACCCTTAACAGTGGGAATCTGAACATCCCCACACCCATGTTCTCACACAGAAAAGGAAAAAACCTAACAGACATCTTGGTACACACCCGCCCCAAACCCCAAACCAGAAATGATAAGACCCAACAAGTACTGAGTACCCTACCGATGGGCCACCACCCTTGCGGGAACTGCAGTGTGTGTCACTTGACCTCCACTACAAAGAAAGTAACTTTTAACAACAAGACGAGTTGGGAGTTACGCAAATTCACTAACTGCAATACCACAGGGGTTGTGTACTTGATCACATGCACATGTGACCTACATTATGTGGGTATGACCACCAGAAAGGTCAGCACCAGGATAGGAGAACACCGCAGCAACATCAGGTGCCACCGGGTCACCACAAAAATGGCGTCACATTTCAATGAGGTGAAACACACCCTTAACGATCTACACTGGGTAGTGTTAGAACATCTCAAACACATTGACAATCTAGAAAAAAGATTGCTAGAGAAAGAGCAGCTGTGGGTGTATAAATTGCACATGTACACTGAAGGATTGAATGATGATATCCCGTGGGAGCAGTTCGCTAAATGAATCAGGAATACATCTTCTGCCAGATTTAGTAGATTGTTTGAGTATACCACTCTACTCACAAAGTAACAGAAGTAAAGGTCATACCGCACGTGATACTCACACTATCGTAAATCATAACGCTAATAACACATGGGTACCACTTCATCTAGAATGCCCAATTACCCAGAAAGGCCCCATCACCATTCCACTAGCAGCAGCTCTTTTGTGGACAGCAGACTGCCTAACGGTGGCATTCAGTCTCCAACTGACAACTACAAGTCTACTATTCCATACATGATATCTTACATTAGCCAGTAATCTGGCATTATTTATGACTTCCACCTAACAAGACACGAGGTTTAGCCATTACATGATGTACATACAAGCTATTCTGAGAAGAGCGCAGTCCAGCTGTTAAGCCTGAGGGTCTTGCGCATCAGTCTGATGTACCTCATCATCCAGGAATCTGGCATTTTTTATGACTTCCCCTAGCACAACGTGAGGTTTAGTCATTTCATGATGTACATACAAGCTATTCTGAAAACAGATGAACTGTTATGTCTAAGGGTCTTGCGCTTCAATCAGATGTATCGTTGCGCTCGCAACATAATCACTACTTTACATCGTACTTGAGTGTCTAAATTTATCCACTTTATAAATGTATCCCCCTTGTTAGTTTTATTCCTTTTTTGTCCACTATACCCAACAATTTGGTCATTCGCCTAAGATGGCCCGCTCCATGGCCAGTCACAGCGGCCATTTTGTGAAAGACACGGTCTAGTGTTTGAATTAAGCATGACTAGGCTGATCCGGGTCTATTTCATTCGCCCAATATGGCCACGCTCCATTGCCAGTCACAGCGGCCATTTTGTGAGAGACACAGTCTACTTTTTTGAAGTAAGCAAGACTAAGCTGTTCCGGGTCTATTTAATGGCCACCGGGAGACAGACACTGCAAGATGCGGTCACCAGGGGTGCCATCAGGTCATTTTCCGAGAGGAGTGCTTTGATGAAGTAAGTCCAGCCAGACCCGTTGTGACCTTATTTCTCAATTTTCCAAAGAATTAATAAGGTTTCTACTTTCCTTCCAGGATAAGCTAAGGCACCGGGAATTTTCTCCCCGGTCCCTATCTCATTTACCTTTAGGAAACTCTAATGACCATCTCTATGTCCCTATTACCATTGTAGGGTTGTGACTACAAGCCCCTCTACCCCTACAGATCATGAGGCATATTTCTGCCTAAACAAAAGTATGTGTCATTGTTATGTAATACTATATTTTTTTGTTATATGTTGTATGTCACGTGGTGCCCTTTTTTTCACGAGTGCATTTAAACTGCAATTTGTACATAACCACTTTTCTTCACAAAGACATCGTGTGTGATTGATTTCTTCCACCACAGATGATCGCACAAAATATCTGTTAAGTACACCCACTATAGAGAAGTACATTGATCGAGATAAGACGCCGCATATATATATATAGGGCCTGCCAGCTTGGCTGGTAGGCAGGCCTTTTTAATTTTTCTTTTGCTTTATTTCCTACAGATACAGCGTGTCAGTGTACAACCGTATGTATTCAGTATCAGGTGAACACACATTAGGTGTGCCCCCCATTGTTTACTACTCACAGGATTCTTTAGGAGTGGTACGCTCGGGGCTGGCCCTCATGTGGTCCTGAAGAAGAGCTTTAGGGGAAAGCTCGAAACATGTCGACCCAGTACTAGGGACTCCATACTCATTACAGTTAGGTCTTTCCCTAGTATTAAACCCTGATTTAAAAACATACCGACTAGGAGCAGGAATAAAATATTAGCTCACTAGCTAGGTATTTTTAATCTATTTTTCCCACTTCACATCACTGCACCACACATATTTTCCAAAAACTAAGTGCTCCTACGTAGTTCACAAGTTGCAGCACGCCTCAATCCGCAGTGGATTGAGAGGACCCCAATGATGAAGCATGCCACCTAGGGGTAACCCTGGTGGTTGAGGGGACTCTAGAAAAGAATTTTTTCTTTCTGGAAAGAGGGTTTTTCACACATGTTCAGTGGAATCCCTGTTCTTCCTATGGTTAGGTTTCTAATTCCGGTATTCCGGATGTTGTGGATCTGACTAACCAGGCCCAGAGCCAGTGCTATGCTGAAAGACACTTAGAATACAGTGAAAACACCTACATACACTAGGGTACACTATGGGTTGGGATACCCCTGTGATTGGCATGACCGCCCCTGTAAGGCCCTAGTACATAATAGGGCAGGGAGATAAAAACTACCTCCAAGTCAGAGGTGCAGAAAGAGGCAAGAGAAGTGCAGAAAGAAGCAACAGAGGTGCCGAAAGAGGCAAAAGAGGTACAGAAAGAAGCAAGTGAAGAGCAGAAAGAATCAACAGAGGTGCAGAAAGACGCAAGAGAGGTGCAGAAACAAGCAAGAGAATTGCAGAAAGAGGCAAGAGAATTGCTGAAAGAAGCAACAGAGGTGTAGTAAGAAGCAAGAGAAGTGCAGAAAGAGGCAAGTGAGTTGCAGAAAAAAGCAAGAGCGGTGCAGAATGAACCAACAGAGGTGCAAAAAGAGGCAAGAGGGGTACAGAAAGAGGTAGGAGAGGTGCACAAAGAGGCAAGAGGGGTACAGAAAGAGGTAGGAGAGGTGCAGAAAGAAGCAAAAGAGGTGCAGAAAGAGGCAAGAGAACAGCAGAAAAAGGCAAGAGAGGTGCAGAAAGAAGAAGGAGAGGTGCACAAAGAGGCAAGAGGGGTACAGAAAGAGGCAAGAGGGGTACAGAAAGAAGCATGAGAAGTGCAGAAAGAAGCAAGAGAGGTGCAGAAAGAGGCAGGAAAGGCGCAGAAAGAGGGAACAGGGGTGCAGAAAGAGGCAAGAGGGGTACAGAAAGAGGCAAGAGGGGTACAGAAAGAAGCATGAGAAGTGCAGAAAGAAGCAAGAGAGGTGCAGAAAGAGGCAGGAAAGGCGCAGAAAGAGGGAACAGAGGTGCAGAAAGAAGCAAGAACAGTGCAGAAAAAACCAACAGAAGTGCAGAAAGAGGCAAGAGGGGTGCAGAAAGAGGTAGGAGAGGTGCACAAAGGGGCAAGAGGGGTACATAAAGAGGCAAGAGGGGTGCAGAAAGAAGGAAGAGAAGTGCAGAAAGAAGCAACAGAGGTGCTGAAAGAGACAAGAAGGGTGCAGAAAGAGGGAAGAGAAGTGCAGAAAGAAGCAACAGAGTTTCAGAAAGAGGCACTAGAGGTGCAGAAAGAGGCAAGAGAGATGCAGAAAGAAGCAAGTGAGGAGCAGAAAGAGGCAGAGGGATACAGAAATTTGCAAAAGAGGTGCAGAAAGAAGCAAGAGCAGTGCAGAAAGAACCAACAGAGGTGCACAAAGAGGCAAGAGGGGTACAGAAAAAGGCAAGAGAAGCGCAGAAAGAAGCAAAAGAGGTGCAGAAACAGGCAAGAGAGGTGCAGAAAGAGGAAGGAGAGGTGCACAAAGAGGCAAGAGGGGTACAGAAAGAGGCAAGAGGGGTGTAGAAAGAAGCAAGAGAAGTGCAGAAAGAAGCAACAGAGGTGCTGAAAGAGGCAAGAGGGGTGCAGAACGAGGCAAGAGAAGTGCAGAAAGAAGCAACAGAGGTGCAGAAAGAGGCAAGAGAGGTGCAGAAACAGGCAGGAAAGGTGCAGAAAGAGGAAACTGGGGTGCAGAAAAAGGCAAGAGGGATATAGAAATTTGCAAAAGAGGTGCAGAAAGAAGCAAGAGCAGTGCAGAAAGAACCAACAGAGGTGCCGAAAGAGGCAGGAGGGGTGCAGAAAGAGGTAGAAGAGGTGCACAAAGAGGCAAGAGGGGTACAGAAAGAGGCAAGAGGGGTGCAGAAAGAAGAAAAGTGCAGAATGAAGCAACAGAGGTCCTGAAAGAGACAAGAAGGGTGCAGAAAGAGGGCAGAGAGGTGCAGTAAGAAGCAACAGAGTTGCAGAAAGAGGCACTAGAGGTGCAGAAAGAGGCAAGAGAGATGAAGAAAGAAGCAAGTGAGGAGCAGAAAGAGGCAAGAGGGATACAGAAATTTGCAAAAGAGGTGCAAAAAGAAGCAAGAGCAGTGCAGAAAGAACCAACAGAGGTTCAGAAAGAGGCAAGAGGGGTACAGAAAAAGGCAAGAGAAGTACAGAAAGAAGCAAAAGAGGTGCAGAAAGAAAGAGGCAAGAGAACTGCATAAAAAGGCAAGAGAGGTGCAGAAAGAGGCAGGAGAGGTGCACAAAGAGGCAAGAGGGGTACAGAAAGAGGCAAGAGGGGTGCAGAAAGAAGCAAGAGAAGTGCATAAAGAAGCAACAGAGGTGCTGAAAGAGGCAAGAGGGGTGCAGAAAGAGGCAAGAGAAGTGCAGAATGAAGCAACAGAGGTGTAGAAAGAGGCAAGAGAGGTGCAGAAACAGGCAGGAAAGGTGCAGAAAGAGTGAACAGGGGTGCAGAAAGAGGCAATAGGGATACAGAAATTTGCAAAAGAGGTGCAGAAAGAAGCAAGAGCAGTGCAGAAAGAACCAACAGAGGTGCAGAAAGAGGCAAGAGGGGTGCAGAAAGAGGTAGGAGAGGTGCACAAAGAGGCAAGAGGGGTACAGAAAGAGGCAAGAGGGGTGCAGAAAGAGGCAAGGGAAATGCTGAAAGAAGCAACAGAGTTGCAGAAAGAGGCACTAGAGGTGCAGAAAGAGGCAAGAGAGATGCAGAAAGAAGCAAGTGAGGAGCAGAAAGAGGCAAGAGTGGTGCAGAAAGAAGAGAGTGAGGTTCAGAGAGGCAAGAGAAGAGCAGAAATTGGCAAGTGAGGTGCAGAAAGAGGCAAAAGAGGTATAATAAGAGGCAAGATAAGTGTAGAAAGAGGCAAGAGAAGTGCAAAAAGAGGCACTTGAGGTGCAGAAAGAGGCAAGAGAGGTACAGAAAGAGGCTCAAGAAGTGCAGAAAGAGGCAAGAGAAGTGCAGAAAGAGGCAAGAGAGGTGCAGAAGGAAGAGAGTGAGGTGCAGAAAGAGGCAAGTGAGGTGCAGAAAGAGGCAAGAGAGGTACAGAAAGAGGCAATGGAACTGCAGAAACAGGCAAGAGAAATGCACAAAGAGGCAAGAGAGGAGCAGAAAGAGGCAAGAGAGGTGTAGAAAGAAGCAAAAGCAGTGCAGAAAGAGGCAAGTGAGGTGGAGAAAGAGGCAAGAGAGGTGCAGAAAGAGGCAAGAGAGGTGCAGAAAGAGGCAAGTGAGGTGCAGAAAGGGGCAAGAGAAGTGCAGAAAGAGGCAAGCGAAGTGCAGAAAGAAGACAGTGAGGTGCAGAAAGAGGAAGAAAGGTGCAGAAAGAAGCAAGATAAATGCAGAAAGAGGCAAGAGAGGCACAGAAAGAAGAGAGGTTTGTGCACCATTAGTACAAATGTAACACCCACATTTAGCAATAAGTAACACGTGACCATTCCAGCTTTGCAAATATCCTTCCACCACGCTGTAACATGTGACGCTGCTTTCTTGGGAACATTTGAGCCGTTTGAGCTAGAAACAAGGCTTTTTTTGTTCAAATATGCAGATCAGGCAGCAGATGATGCAATATTTGGCAAATGCGGAAAATGTTTAATTATGTGAAAATTGGTACAGCCGAACAGTCACATAAATCCAGTGGCCCTGCTCATACCTCCAACTAGGTCCAGAAGTGCTCCTCAGGGGTTCCTTCTTTTTTTGTGTCTCATTGAGTTTATAGTTTAGCTTCTATCGAAAGGAGGAAGACTAAACCTGAGATTACCACTCCACAGCGCAGACTACAATACCACATAATTACTCTCCAAAACACATAATCCCACTCCACATAATTGCTATACACTAAATACCACATGCTTCCTATTCACATAATTTCACTGCACAACATACCACATAATTCCACTACACACAACGTACATCCACTCTACACCAAAAAACATTAGTAAAAATCTTTAACATTTACAACGCCAATAGCTCTAACTCTTGCAAATGCGAGACCTATTACATTACAAATGCTTCTTTAACTGGTAGTCGCGTTTGCAGAGTGGTGCAGAAAGGGGGTTGGGCCTCTGACCAGGGCTTAGGAATTCCGCTGCGTAGGACTTACAGGAGGTACCAGGAGGGCTTCTTGGCCCCCAAAGTCCCTCAGGAGTAAAGTGGACTTCATCCCCCAACCAATACTGCGCCAGGAGACGCGTTTGCAGAGTGGTGGAGAAAGGGGGGTGTGCACAGTGTAAATTCCTAGGGCAACTTCAAGATAAATATCACAGTAAATGACAACAATTCTAATATAAGGAGAGACAATAACAGACATGTGTATATTCAAAAATACAAAAATAGTTGTTTATTGATAGTTATGTATTCAATGTTCCATCATAAAAACTAAAACAAACCACATACACACCCCATCTATCTCATCATTCATACTCAACAGTCATAATGTATACAGCACAGGTATGTTCAGCACCTGAAAATCATAGATCAAAACATTATGTACATGATTAGGAGTTTTTATATTATCATCATGATGTTTGTTTAGACATTTTCTATAGACAGGCCTTATATGCAGGCTTTATAGTTCACAGGTATGTATCTATGTCATAGAGTGGCTGCAGATCCCGGTGGCCTCCGAAGACCTCTTAGCAATCCCACTGTGTGGGACTTAGTGGAGGTAATAGGAGAGGTAGTTGGCCCCCAAGGACAACCTTGGGGGCCAACTACCCCTCCTATTACCTCCACTAAGTCCCACACAGCGGGTTTGCTAAGTTGTCACAGCAGGTCACGCCCCCTTTCCCCACCACTCTGCAAACGCACTCCCTGGCACGCTCTTGGATGGGGATTAAAGTCCCCTTCGTTGCTGGGGGTTCTTAGGGGCCAACTAGCCTACCTGATACCTCCAGTATGCCCCAGATCGAGGGATTTCTCATAGGTGGACACAGGCCACACCCCCTTTGTCCACCACTCTTGGTTGAGGGATGAAGTCCCCTTGCCTCCTGAGGGTCCCTAGGGGCCAACTAGCCCACCAGGTACCTCCAGTAAGCCACACACAGCTGGATTGCTGAGTGCGGTCCGAGGCCACGCCCCCTTTTTACACCACTCTGCAAACCCACCTCCTGGCGAACTGCTGCTCGGTGGATGAAGTCCACTTGTGACCTACCGCCAGTAGGTAAAATATATATATATATATGATATTGTAGTTGCTACCATAAAAAAGACCTATTTATGTCTAAATTTGAAAAACATTAGGCATGATTACCCAAACCTTTTCCCATCAGCTAGTGGTTTGATTTGAAAAATTAAAAAAAAACAATTTTTTGCAAGGCACATTGTACAACTTGAATTTGCCCTAACACTAACTGGCTGTGATAGCGAACTGGGGTAAGACCCATGATCGGGGACCATCTTGAAAATTTGCATTTGGGGTTAGGTACCGGTGTTTGGTGAGATGTGTTATATATCAAAGAGAAAATACCCAGGCTGCTGGCTCATAGTCACCTTTACTTCTCATGTGTGAGTAAGCACTCCTTTTTGGACTTGTGCAGGGGAACACAACATTTAGGCAAGGGACAAATATATTTCTTGTCTACGCAATTTCACCAACACACTTGCAGATCATGTGGTGCCTCATTATTAAAAATCATGTCCCCCCTTGTTGGCTGGTGATATCATTTGTTACGCAAGCCAGTGGTAGACTGGGAAATAAGGGATGCCCTAAAAGCAGTGGCTTTACACAGGCCCCGGCAGCCCCCTGGTGCGGGGGGCCCGAGCTGCAGGGGGCCCCCTCTGGACAGTACTCTGGCCTGAGAGCTCCTGATGAAATCAGGAGCGGGCGCCCCTCCATGCACCTTGCAGGGGGGCCACCTCAAGTTTCTTTACGCTACTGCCTAAAAGTTATGTTCACAGCAGTCACCTAGTGTACTGAGTGGGTGTTGTGAGTGAGTCTTATTTTTTCCAGAAACGTTTGTTGGGGCAAATTCTATACATTTCTACCACAGAAAATGTGTGTGGTCCCTCGAGGGCTGTGTGCCAGGGTGGATAGCTATTGATGTCTTTGTCCATCCAACTCGAAAGGAAGCCCCCCGGGTCCTCAGTCTTGTCACTGGTTTCCCTCTGTCTTGTATTGCCTGTCCAGTTCTGTGTGTAGTAATGTGGAGAGGGATTAGACAAAGAAATCTTTCTTTGTGAGGGCAGTATGACGAAAGTATAAGCAGGACATCTGTGCATCTACCTCCTTATAACCTTTCTTCACTCATCAGGAGTGTTGGGAAGAAATGTGTAGCCTTGGCACAGAGTGACAACATGGTGTTTACACACAAGAAGGGTCCCTCTGTGGGCCACTCTTTGAGGGTGGATGAGACGCAGTTATACCCACATCCCACTACTTCCTTTAACATGGTGTACCTGACCTTGCTCCTTCCCTGCTAATTTACACTATCTTGATCCTGCTCTGGAACCTAAATTGGCACATCTACGTCCATTTTCCCCATGCTCAAGAACAGGTGGTAAATAGTAGCAGGAAATTCCCTGAAATCCCTGTGGAAAAGGACTCAGCAATCCTTTGTGTGCATGGTTACTCCCTATTCCTGGGACTTGCAATCGTGATTTTGCATGCCAGGGAGGATTTTCATCCAGAAACAGAAATTGAGGGCAAAGTACTTCTGAGACAACAGCATTGAGCAAATAATAATCAATTCCTTCGCGAGCCTATTTTGAATGAATGAATGAATGAATGAATATGAAATTTGTAAAGCGCGAACTAAGCCCAAGGGCGTCAAGGTGCTATAAGCGGACCTAAGGGTGCAGACAAAGAGACATGCTCATACCGAGGTCTGTGAGAAAAGCCAGGTCTTTATGGCCCTGCGGAAAAGAGAATGGGACACCTGACTTGAGAGCTGTTCCGGGAGGGAGTTCCACAGTCTAGCAGCAGCAGTGGAGAAGGCTCTACCTCCCCATGTAACCTTCTTGAATCTCTGTACTATAAGCAGATTCTTATCTGCAGACCGGAGCCGCCTGCTAGGAACATAACGATGGACAATAGCCTTAATCGCCTCAGGACCTGACCCGTAGTAGGCATTGTGAGTCATGCACAAGGTCTTGAAGAGGATCCTACGGTCCACAGGCAGCCAGTGCAGCACCCTAATAGCGGCTGTGACTGAATGATATTTTGGTAAGTTCATCACCAGCCTGGCTGCGGCATTCTGCACCATCTGCAGACGTCGCACTAAGCCTTTGTTAATGCCCAAATAAAGGGCATTACAATAGTCCAATCTGGATGTTACCAATGCAATGACAGCCTGCTTACGTGCATCAAAAGAGAGATAATGGGAAATTTTCCGTAGGATCCTAATGATCCCAAAACACGTGGAATCTGTCCTACTAACCTGCAAGTTCAGGGACAGTGAATTATCCACGATAACCCCCAGGTTTTTACCATGGGAGACCGGAGAGGGACAGACGCCAAGCGCGTCCGGCCACCAGTCACTGGACCATATTTCCTGTTTACTCCCGAAGATCAAGACCTCCGTCTTCTCTCCATTCAATTTCAAAAATTCTCCACCATCCAGGAGGAAACTGCCTGCATACAGTTCCTAAAATTAAGGGCTGAATCCTTTATACTATGCGAAATAGACACCATAATTTGGGTGTCGTCCGCATAGGACAACACCTCCAACCCAAAGGATCTCACAACCTTCGCAAGAGGAGCGACATAGATATTAAAAAGAGTAGGGCTCAGGGAGGAGCCCTGAGGAACACCACACAGCAAGGGTTTGGGGGCTGAGTAAAATTGACCAAGCTTAACCATCTGTGCCCGCTCACTGAGAAAGGAAGCAAGGAGCCCCAAAGCCGAGCCCCCAATACCTATCTCTCTGAGGCGATCAATCAATCTACAGGGAGACAAGGTATCAAAGGCTGCGGTAAGATCCAGTAGAACAAGGAGGGTGGTGTGCCCTGCGTCCACTTGAACCCGGATATTATCAAATACAGCCGTCAATGCTGTCTCCGTACTATGATGGCTTCTGAATCCATGTTGCGAGCCATCAAGTAGATGGAAATCTTTTAGGTAAGTACTGAGATGAGAGTTAAGGTAAGTTTCCAGAATCTTAGCTGGGACCGGAAGTAGGGAGATCGGGCGATAATTCTTCAGTTCACCAGGATCCAGAGAAGGTTTCTTCAAAAGTGGCTTCACTACAGCCGTCTTCCACAGAGTGGGATATTGCCCCTCTGAAATGTCAACATTAAAAACATCAGTCAGATGGGGAATAATAACTTCACGACCATATTTTAGCACCTTGATGGGACAAGGATCTAAAGGGGAACCTGATTTAACCCTTTCGAGGATCCGATCGGTCACCTCGGAAGACATAATAGGAAAGGTAAGAAGACTTGGCGACCCCTCGGTGAGTGCGGCCCCAATGGGATGGGAGGTGGATCGGACAGATGACCCCGCAATAGGGTTGGAGGCTTCGAGCAAGGAGTAAATATCTGAAATCTTAGTATAGAAGAAGTCAGAGATTTTATCACAGCGCTCCTGGGAAAAATCTGAAGGGTCGGAAGCAGGGGGAGAGGTAAGAGAATTTATTACCTTAAAGAGATCCCTAGAGGATCTCATAGAATCAGTAGTCTTAGAGAAATATAATCTCTTTTCCTCCATGACGGCAGCTTTATATTCTTTGAGGCCCTGCTTATGTAGTGCCCTACTCAGCGGATCTAGGTCTATGCACCAGTGCCTCTCCTGTTTGCGACAGCCCTGTCTCAGCGTTCTGAGCCTCTCCGTAAACCAGGGAGCAGAGGGTTTTTTCCTTGCTGAGTAGTACTTACTAAGAGGTGCAAGGGTGTCCATTGCTGCTAACAATTGTTGCGATAGCTCTGCCGCTGCCAAATTAGTGACATGAAGCTTAGTGAGCTCAAGATTGTTAAGAAAATTAGAAAGAGACTCATTACTTATGAGGCTAAAGTTCCTCCTTTCGTCCAAAGTCATGTTACCAGAGATAGTCAACGCCGATGACATAAAATGAAGGTCAAAAGGGACGGCAAAATGATCAGACCAAGCTAGAGGGATAGGTTCCCCCACACTTACACGTGGGTCATTAGAAAAGACCCCGTCAAGTATGTGCCCCGCATCTGCATACTAAAACAGCAATATAACACAGCAAATGTATTTCCTTATTGTAAAGTACAGAATGTGCATGACAGAGAGCAATACTTATTCCTCTATGAAATGATGTCCCATGAAGAATATGCAATTAATTGCTCTATACGACATTGTCAAATTTAAACTGGAGTTTCATAACACTCTATATTTATAGGTAATGTGAGTCTTTTCACTACAAGTACTTTATTCACTCGAAGTCATCAAATAATTTCTGGTGTCATCTAACTGCCAAAGCTGGTAATTCTGTTTGCCTCAATTCAGCGTGGTCCAAACATCTAATGAAGAATGCCTTCATTGCCTGTTTACCCTTGTTCATTTTCCTTTTTACTGTGGCTCCCACGGAGCAAGACATATTTTATTCTTTCTTTTCTTCCTGACTGTATAAACATTTAATTCCTCCTTCTCGTATTGTTGAATTCGTTCTATGTCTACCTCAAGGATCATTTGACCAGTAGTTTTCTTTTTCTATTTTCGATTTCAATAATTCATCACAACGTTGTATGAGTAGTTCATTTTCCCTCTCTTTCCATAACTTGATTCGTTTTTTCTGCTTCTTCCGGATGGGGATAACCTGAGCAAGACCCCTGTTAGGAGAGCTGTAGATTGCCTGAAGAAAGAGAGGAACTGCCTGCTAAAGAAAGGTGATTGGACTGCATCCCTCACAAGAAAAGCCTGCCTTGTGGAGTCATCAGTCCAGTTGCCTGGTGACTAAGAAGCTGTGCAAGGGATTAGGACCCTACCCTGCTCAAGAAGCTTCTTCTGTCTTGAGGGTAAAGATAAACTGCTCTGGGAAAGGTTGCTGCCAGTGTGCCCTGTAGGAGATCACTGTCTAGAAAAAGAGAGCCCAACTGTGCAGGAAAGACAACAAAAAAGATGAGTGAAATTCTTAAGGTAAGGAGGCTCCTGAAAAGTGCTACTGCTGGTTGCAGCCCAGCACCAGGAGCAAGCGGTTGAAAACCCAATGCATATCTGTGCATGGAGACCGGAGGCATTCCAAAAGGTCGCAGCCTCTTGTATGCAGCATGTGTTAGCACCGCAGTGGGTGCCTGGGAAGTCACAAGCAGCTGCTGTGTCATTAAATTCTAAGCAAGATTTAGTTATGACGTCGAGGGTGTCAGTTAGGTAATGGGCTCACTGAGGGGAGGCAAAAGATCCGTTGTGCTGTTTTGTAATGACTTATTAAGAGGTGGAAGACCGTGCAAGCTGACCTTTGTCGCTAGGTGAGCCCATGCCCTAAGCAGAGTGGATGTGTAAGGAGGGGACCCCCTCATTCATTATGAGTGTCAGCCGCACTCTTCCCCACAGGTTACCATAAGAGGATCAGCATGACAGGAGCAGGAGAGAACATAACCTCACTGTTCAACCGCTCAGGAGAGAGTTGGGCCAGCAAGCAAGACAGAAGACCGTGCTGCTCCAGACAATGCTGTGTGGTCTGTGTAACTGTGTGCGGATGCCAAGGAGGGCAATGGCCCCTGTGCTGAAGACCCGCTAAGGTGAGCGCAACAAAAGATAAGCCATCAGGGCAAATGAGTGCCCTACTATGGCATTGGGGTCAGACTTTATTTTGTATATTTGCAGTTCCTGGGTCGAGGGACTTCCATAAGCCTCAAGTGCATAGTCAAATTGCACCCAAACCTGCCAGAGCTCCACATTAGTCACCTTAGGAGCTGTCAGACTGTTTTACCAAGAACCCCAGTGCCTATCATTTGTGAAAGCCTAGACGGGTGGTTTGGGTCTGAGGAGCTTGCTCAGCAACCTGGTGTAAACAAAAAATAATCCAACAATTTAAAATGTCCTTTGTTGAAAGTTTGTCAAGCCAATAAGTCTGGCTTTTGCTATTATATGGTAAATATTGCTCAGATAATGCAAGCAGCCTTATTGTTTATCACTCACTATGCACTGACAAAGAAAGTACACCTTCATTATTGATGTTCAGTTTACCTGTAAAAGTATATAGCCTCCTAAACTTGTCATTGGATATCTGCAAGATCCTATTAAGGAGGGATTTTAAAAAGCTGGTCTTACTGTCATTGTGATTACTGTTTGGTATACTCAGTTGCTAACTGTAGTTCTGTGTGCATTAAAGTATTTTTTTCCATTTTAAAAGCAAAAACATTAACTGGACAAGGATTTATTGGTGTTCTGTGTATTACTGAGTTGTGACAGTTTCCAGTCCATCTTATCTCTCTGATCGAGCCTTGGTCTGCTCTGTCGATGCTTCCTTGAGAGTCAAAGGGTGTGCTTGGTATTCTGTCTGAGGTGACAACAGTACGTCTGTGGTAAACAACTTCAGTTGATACAGTTGGGGACCAGTAACCCCTGGAATCACTTGCTCCCCGACCCAGAAAAAGCCTTCACTTTTAAATAACAATGGGTGAATTATTGTTTGTTGTTTGCTTCGCTCTGCATTCAGTATACTTTGATCTCTGTCATTGTCACAGTATAAAGATCAATATTAGCAAATTGAGAGACCTCTAATTGGCTTTCCCCCATGACACTGCAACACAACCAGAAAGGTGCTATTCTGCTTTTGTTACTGAATATGCGAGGCCTAGTCACGTGCCCAAAGGTTTGACAGCATTTTCCAATCTACATCTAATATTTATACCAGGCTACATAGGTGTGAGGAAACCTGGGAGCTTCAACCAGCTGAAACGATTCGTCACACTCTCTAAATTTGTGGACAAAACAAAGAGTTTGAATATTTAACTGGCGTTATTGAATAATATTGTTAATTATCCGGTAAGGATTGCAATTCTCTAACTGTATGTAAGTGCAGGGTTTCTCCTATTAACGAAATATTTTAGGGCATATGTACAACCCCGTATCACTTTTTGTGACGTTCCCGTGGCGATAGGGGCCTTGCCTTATGAACAAGGCAGCGTTAAGCCACCTAACGTGGCTTAACGCTGCCTTGTACATAATGATACCAAAGGGGATGATGGACGGAGCGTTAGAGCAAATCAAACACTCACCCCCAGTCAACTGATCTGGGTTTAATCCATCATCATTCTTTAGCTCACTCCACCACCCCAGTTCAGACATGGCCATATGCAAATCAGTCTGACCCTGTGCCTCATGGGAACAGTCCAGCCCGAACTGCCAAGCCATGTCTTCCCTGGACCGGAAACAAGCATCCTGGGACCGGTTTCGGGTTCAAAACCCTCATCAGCCAGGCTATCTTGAATCCAGTGGCAAAGTGAGCAAGGGACCCACGTCTGGGCATACCCTGCCAACTTAGGGCGAACAAAGCGATACCAAAGGGGATGATGGACGGAGCGTTAGAGCAAATCAAACACTCACCCCCAGTCAACTGATATGGGTTTAATCCATCATCATTCTTTAGCTCACTCCACCACCCCAGTTCAGACATGGCCATATGCAAATCAGTCTGACCCTGTGCCTCATGGGAACAGTCCAGCCCGAACTGCCAAGCCATGCCTTCCTGGACCGGAAACAAGCATCCTGGGACCGGTTTCGGGTTCAAAACCCTCATCAGCCAGGCTATCTTGAATCCAGTGGCAAAGTGAGCAAGGGACCCACGTCTGGGCATGCCCTGCCAACTTAGGGCGAACAAAGCGATACCAAAGGGGATGATGGACGGAGCGTTAGAGCAAATCAAACACTCACCCCCAGTCAACTGATCTGGGTTTAATCCATCATCATTCTTTAGCTCACTCCACCACCCCAGTTCAGACATGGCCATATGCAAATCAGTCTGACCCTGTGCCTCATGGGAACAGTCCAGCCCGAACTGCCAAGCCATGTCTTCCCTGGACCGGAAACAAGCATCCTGGGACCGGTTTCGGGTTCAAAACGCTCATCAGCCAGGCTATCTTGAATCCAGTGGCAAAGTGAGCAAGGGACCCACGTCTGGGCATACCCTGCCAACTTAGGGCGAACAAAGCGATACCAAAGGGGATGATGGACGGAGCGTTAGAGCAAATCAAACACTCACCCCCAGTCAACTGATCTGGGTTTAATCCATCATCATTCTTTAGCTCACTCCACCACCCCAGGTCAGACATGGCCATATGCAAATCAGTCTGACCCTGTGCCTCATGGGAACAGTCCAGCCCGAACTGCCAAGCCATGTCTTCCCTGGACCGGAAACAAGCATCCTGGGATCGGTTTTGGGTTCAAAACCCTCATCAGCCAGGCTATCTTGAATCCAGTGGCAAAGTGAGCAAGGGACCCACGTCTGGGCATACCCTGCCAACTTAGGGCGAACAAAGCGATACCAAAGGGGATGATGGACGGAGCGTTAGAGCAAATCAAACACTCACCCCCAGTCAACTGATCTGGGTTTAATCCATCATCATTCTTTAGCTCACTCCACCACCCCAGTTCAGACATGGCCATATGCAAATCAGTCTGACCATGTGCCTCATGGAAACAGTCCAGCCCGAACTGCCAAGCCATGTCTTCCCTGGACCGGAAACAAGCATCCTGGGACTGGTTTCGGGTTCAAAACCCTCATCAGCCAGGCTATCTTGAATCCAGTGGCAAAGTGAGCAAGGGACCCACGTCTGGGCATACCCTGCCAACTTAGGGCGAACAAAGCGATACCAAAGGGGATGATGGACGGAGTGTTAGAGCAAATCAAACACTCACCCCCAGTCAACTGATCTGGGTTTAATCCATCATCATTCTTTAGCTCACTCCACCACCCCAGGTCAGACATGGCCATATGCAAATCAGTCTGACCCTGTGCCTCATGGGAACAGTCCAGCCCGAACTGCCAAGCCATGTCTTCCCTGGACCGGAAACACGCATCCTGGGACCGGTTTCGGGTTCAAAACCCTCATCAGCCAGGCTATCTTGAATCCAGTGGCAAAGTGAGCAAGGGACCCACGTCTGGGCATACCCTGCCAACTTAGGGCGAACAAAGCGATACCAAAGGGGATGATGGACGGAGCGTTAGAGCAAATCAAACACTCACCCCCAGTCAACTGATCTGGGTTTAATCCATCATCATTCTTTAGCTCACTCCACCACCCCAGTTCAGACATGGCGATATGCAAATCAGTCTGACCCTGTGCCTCATGGGAACAGTCCAGCCCGAACTGCCAAGCCATGTCTTCCCTGGACCGGAAACAAGCACCCTGGGACCGGTTTCGGGTTCAAAACCCTCATCAGCCAGGCTATCTTGAATCCAGTGGCAAAGTGAGCAAGGGACCCACGTCTGGGCATACCCTGCCAACTTAGGGCGAACAAAGCGATACCAAAGGGGTTGATGGATGGAGCGTTAGAGCAAATCAAACACTCACCCCCAGTCAACTGATCTGGGTTTAACCGGTCCTAGGATGCTTGTTTCCGGTCCAGGGAGGACCTGGCTTGGCAGTTCGGGCTGGACTGTTCCCATGAGGCACAGGGTCAAGACTGATTTGCATATGGCCAGGTCTAAACTGGGGTGGCATGGTGAGCAAAAGAATGATGGATTTAACCCAGATCTCTTGACTGGGGGTGAATGTTTTGATTTGTTCTGCATTCCGTCCATCAATTGTGTGTCTTTGCTTTCTCGCCCTAAGTGCGCCGGGTATGCCCAGACGTGGGTCCCGGGCTCACTGTGCCACTTGAATCAAGCTATCCTGGCTGAAGAGGGTGAAACCCCGAAACCGGTCCTAGGATGCTTGTTTCCGGTCCAGGGAGGATCTGGCTTGGCAGTTCGGGCTGGACTGTTCCCATGAGGCACAGGGTCAAGACTGATTTGCATATGGCCAGGTCTAAACTGGGGTGGCATGGCGAGCAAAAGAATGATGGATTTAACCCAGATCTCTTGACTGGGGGTGAATGTTTTGATTTGTTCTGCATTCCGTCCATCAATTGTGTGTCTTTTGCTTTCTCGCCCGAAGTGCGCCGGGTATGCCCAGACGTGGGTCCCGGGCTCACTGTGCCACTGGAATCAAGCTATCCTGGCTGAAGAGGGGTGAAACCCCGAAACCGGTCCTAGGATGCTTGTTTCCGGTCCAGGGAGGACCTGGCTTGGCAGTTCGGGCTGGACTGTTCCCATGAGGCACAGGGTCAAGACTGATTTGCATATGGCCAGGTCTAAACTGGGGTGGCATGGTGAGCAAAAGAATGATGGATTTAACCCAGATCTCTTGACTGGGGGTGAATGTTTTGATTTGTTCTGCATTCCGTCCATCAATTGTGTGTATTTTGCTTTCTCGCCCTAAGTGTGCTGGGTATGCCCAGACGTGGGTCCCTGGCTCACTGTGCCACTGGAATCAAGCTATCCTGGCTGAAGAGGGGTGAAACCCCGAAACCGGTCCTAGGATGCTTGTTTCCGGTCCAGGGAGGACCTGGCTTGGCAGTTCGGGCTGGACTGTTCCCATGAGGCACAGGGTCAAGACTGATTTGCATATGGCCAGGTCTAAACTGTGGTGGCATGGTGAGCAAAAGAATGATGGATTTAACCCAGATCTCTTGACTGGGGGTGAATGTTTTGATTTGTTCTGCATTCCGTCCATCAATTGTGTGTCTTTTGCTTTCTCGCCCTAAGTGCGCTGGGTATGCCCAGACGTGGGTCCCGGGCTCACTGTGCCACTGGAATCAAGCTATCCTGGCTGAAGAGGGTAAAACCCCGAAACCGGTCCTAGGATGCTTGTTTCCGGTCCAGGAGGACCTGGCTTGGCAGTTCGGGCTGGACTGTTCCCATGAGGCACAGGGTCAAGACTGATTTGCATATGGCCAGGTCTAAACTGGGGTGGCATGGTGAGCAAAAGAATGATGGATTTAACCCAGATCTCTTGACTGGGGGTGAATGTTTTGATTTGTTCTGCATTCCGTCCATCAATTGTGTGTCTTTTGCCTTGTACATAAAGCACCCTTTCACGCTATGTTTAGCGTGAAAGGGGCGTGCAGTGGGTGTTGTGGTGGGCGTTTCACTGCAACACCCATTGTATTTGACTCTGCCCCCTATGTACAAGGTACTCTGCCCCCTATGTACAAGGGTGGCGTACATAGGAGGCAGCGCCAAAATTAAGACCAAGAAAATCCTGATCTTAAGTTGGCGAAACGAGGAGAAATGCATTATTGCTCCTCGTTTTTGCTTTTTCCATGTGTGCTGCCTTGTGCAGCACACATGAAAAAGCAAATGCCATGGTTTGTTTATGTACAGGAAGGTGTCCCTTCCTGTACATAAACAAACCATTTTAAAAATGCCATTTTGTAACTTTCATGTGTGCTGCATGAAGCAGCACACATGAAAGTTACAAAATGGCATTTTAGGATTGTTTTTGTGCAGGAAGGGACACCTTCCTACAGATAACCAATCCTCCCCTGCACACAGACACCCTTGCACTCTGGTGCAAGGGTGCTGGCGTTGGCGCTAAGCTGTTAAACTTAGCGCCATCGCAGGGGGAAATGCAAGGCTGCACCACATTCTTGTAAATATGGTGCAGCCTAGTGCTGGTAGGCGGAGCGTGTCGTTAAGCCCAGGAGGCTAACGACACGCTCCGCCACTTCATTGTACATATCCCCCTTTGTTTTTAACAGACATGCTGAGCCTGTGACCACATAACTGCGCCTGGACTTGGCATGGTTTTCTGTTCCAACTAATGTGCGTGTCCTTTTATACAGGACCGGTAATATTTTAGCGCATCAGTGAAATAACAAAATCCAATTTCTGCTACAATATTTAGTTCAAGATAATTTTCCCACAGCACATGCTGCTGTCTTTGTCCACTGTACTTAGAAAAACAGTGTGACCTCTGTTGTAGTGTTGAATGAATGTGAACCAATTTCAGGTTACTCCGCATTTATCTCTGCTGGCAGAGGTATAATTCTTTGAATATTCCCTATTAGGAGCTGGATGAAAAGAGTTTCATTTCACCCCTCAGTAGGAAAACAGTCTTTAATTTTTCTGCTTTATGCAGATACACATTTTATTGGCCAGCTGAACGAAAATTAGTATCACCTTCCACAGGAAACAGGGCTTGTTTGTTCTTACACAGCGAGGGAAGTCAGCGACAGTCTTCATTTCCAGAGATAACGTTTCCACGCACTTAAGGTGGAAAAACGTGTATGGTACTTTCAAGTCACCATTAAACGGGGCCTTTTGGACGATACAAATACATCATACACCCATTTTAATATACTTTCAATCCCAGGTTCCCTTTACGGCTTAAAACTTCATGTGATGTTGGGGACTCATTTTTAGTTACAATTACCAGAGAGTAAGCCGCTGTCGAGTTCCGACTCCACTCTCTGAAAAAGGATTAGTCATAGAGTGATTATAGAGAACACGATTTCATTACAATGATCAATCCCAACATGTTTCATAACGAGTTATTTCAAGTCAAATCAGCTTCATCCAATCATTTACTTCAATGCTCAACCCAGCAACATTGAGCCACCAATAGCTGGTGCCCTTGTCTTAGGCCGCTGCCCCTTTTGTGCTATCAAGAAGAAAAAACAGCACTGGACAAGGCCATGAGTCACCTGAAGAGAAACCTCTCAGCGGTTCCTAAAGACATTGAGCTGCATAGCTAGAAGCACTTGCTGATGGTCAACTGCTGATATCCATCTTGCCGACCATTTTATTTCCAGACCTTCTTTCACAGGACTTTCCCATCTGGTACAAGGTTTCCTCCCCAGAGACCGAATGCTTTCTGACCTAATAACCTCAACTTAAGAGCCCTAAGACTAGCGGGGGGAGGAGGGGGAATAAAACCATAGATGTGATGCTCACTCTACCACAGGTCTCAAGCTCCTCCTCACTGCTGAGGCCTAAGTAGGAGATGAATCTTACTGGTCTTTGTTTAAAGTGCCATAGTGGCCAAACATTATTGACTGTAATGCAGCCTGAGCAATAGCCAGTGGGTGAGGTGAATTCAAGCTACTTTCCATCACCTTGTTGTTTTTTGCAATAGGCAACCTGAAGTTTGTACACCTGGAATCCAAGAAAATGATTACATGTTGACCACTCTTCAAACTGTCTATACTCAGAAGAAATCAACTAAGAAAGAGTTTTCCACTTCACAAAAGAACTCAGAATTTAAATTCAGCAGGAGTATCACAATAATGTAGGTATTCAAGCCTAATTGTAAAAGGAAAATGACTCATTATTGGATAACTCGGCTCTTGTTAGAGGAAATTTCAGTACAGCCAAAAGACAAGGCCACATATTTTCAAATGTTTGCATTGATGACCTTACAATACAAACAATTTACTTCTGCACATGAGTCTTTACATTTATAACTAAATAGCCCCTGGGACCAATTCACAAAGGCAAATCTAAACATGTATATTTACTACTAGTAAATGTACTCTTAAACTTTTGATTGACTATACCACTTTGGGCTATTCAAAAAATTAAAAAAAAACGCAGAAGTGTAGACTACCATGTCTTCACTTCCTGAAAGCAGGGGGAGGTGCCAAAGTTATGAGTCCAAATATACTACTGCCAAAAGGAGCAACAATAGGTTCACCACCACACATGGCTAACCACCTATAATGCAGCACCCTCCAATGTGAAATAATTGAAGTAGGAAATTAAAATAAAACCCAATTGCAAAAAGTTAAAATGAATGAAATTATTTAAAATTGTTAAAATATAAATAAATATAATTTCACATTTACAAAATATCTAATAAAAAGAATATTTATTATTCTATTTTAAAATACTTCGATTACCTTCAATAGCTTTTTGGAATCTAAAAAAATTATTTAACATTATTTTTGATTAAAATATATTAAAATTAGTTTAGCTCTAATCATCATTTTCATAATTGATAATACATAATAAAAAACATATTTTTGACTTCAGGTGGGAATATTTTTTTAATTTAAACTTCAGAAAAATTATTTCTGTTTAACATATTATATTCACATTAGTTAAATATTTCATTCAAAACAAAGATAATAATGCTGTAGCGTTAAATAAATCTATATAATTAATTTACATTCATATGTAACATAAAACTCTTTTAACTATTTCTGGAAATTTAAATACTGTTTATTAATGTACCCTACAATTGAGCATAGGGAGATCTCTGGCACTGAGGTGGTGACCTCCCTATGCTAAAGTATAGGGAAAGTATGAAAAGTTTATTAAAGTTTATTAAAGTTTTAAAAATACAGTAACACTATTTTCATGTTAAATAGTCATGTACATTTTTTATAATTATTTATACATTTATAAAAAATAAAATAAATGCCACAGCACTATCAATGTATTTTGACTTAAATATTTAATAATTTAAATATATAAAATTATATTAAAATTATTTTCCTTAAGTTTAAGTTAAAATAAATTAACAGTCTGGCCCGAACTGCCAAGCCAGGTCCTCCCTGGACCAGAAACAAACATCCTGGGAACGGTTTCGGGGTAACACCCCTCATCAGCCAGGCTAGCTTGAATCTGGTGGCGTAGCGTGCACGGGACCCACGTCTGGACATACCCTTACCACTTAGGGCAACAAATGCAAACAGAACAGATGATGGATGGAATGCTGAATTAATCAAACTTTCACCCCCAGTCACAGATCTGGGTTAAATCCATTGTTTTTTTTTTTCTGGATGATGAGGGTGATGCCCCGAAACTGGTCCCAGGATGCTTGTTTCCGGTCCAGTGTGGATCTGGCTTGGCAGTTCTGGCTGGACTGTTCCCATGAGGCACCGGGTCAAGACTGATTTGCATATGGCGGGGTCTAAAGTGGGGTGGCATGGTGAGCAAAAGAACAATGGATTTAACCCAGATCTACTGACTGGGGGTGAATGTTTGATTTGCTCTGCATTCTGTCCATCATCTGTGTGTCTAATGCTTTGATACAAGCAAGAATGTAGTGCTGGCATGTCCTTACAGTGACTAGCCCTCAAAAGCAATGTTCACTATACAGGGCTGTAGCTGATCCTATGACAAAAACTAAAGTGCAATTAAAATATTAGTTTGCTAACTCTGGTTTCAGATGCGTTACCATAATGAATCAACCACTGTTTTTATTACTTATTAAAAATCCAATTTAGTGGTAAAGCTGCATTTTTTGATAAATATGCAGAATTTTTTGGGGGGGAATTTTAGACTATGACAGTCTGAAGTTCCAGAGGGTTAATTAGCGCTAGCCTGTCAGCCACTGGCCCCTATCAGTGCTTTCCCTTAATGAGGTGTGAAAACTGCTCCCAGAGCATAAACTATACGTAGATGTTTTGGCAGGGGGACCGGAGCTTGAGGTATGTAATTCCTCTCAATCCAGGAAAGGCAGCTGGGGAGGGTTCAGGAACTTTATTACTTGAAAGGGATCAGGGTAAGGCCTGCCCAGTCATAGTAAAGTGTAAAGAGAGACCTGGGGAGAAGACGTATTTTTTCCATTAGCCAACTCTAGATAGAATGGCACCAACCTAGTGGGAGGGAGAGCTGACCCCAGAACCAGTTTGGTGTGGTTGAGAGGAGTGGATTTCTCATTTCCTTAGACATATCTCTGGCTGGGACACCAGCCACTTCCAAAGGCAGAAGGGTTCTGCGATGTTGATTATACACCAAATAGTGCACTGTGGGATAGTTTGAAGTAATGCAAACATGATATGCTGCAAAATGTAGAAGATTTTCCCTTGAGTCACCACCACCCACTGGCTAGTTATCCCTATAAACATGCCCCCTCACACCCATCTCATCAGAACACTTTCTGGAGCTGTGGAAGAACAGCAGAGTACTGGGCCTGCTGTCCCTGACCTGTGTGGAAACATGAAGTGATGGACCCGCTCCCACTTGAACGTGGGACAGAGAAGTGGGGTCAAAGAGGCAGTTGACTGGCCACCTGTGTGGCTACATGGCTGACTGGTAGCAACTGGAAAAGGACAAGACCCTACTGGTGGCCTCTGTTAGAAAGAGTCATGGCCCTTATGTGCTCTCCCTGAAGTCCTGGGAGCCTTAGCAAAGACCAAGAGAAACTACTCCAGAAAATTTGAAAAATTGTGACTTGGGAAATGTTTGGACTTCCAAGACCACCAGAGCATCAGCAGGGCCTCTGGGCAAAGGTGTCCAATTTTGAGAGGACGTTGTTGCATAGGGCTGCCCTACTGGAGGATTTTGAGTTAATAATAAGAGACTAAGAGGCTTATTTACAATTTGGCAAACAGAGCACTGCATTTCAGACTCATTTGAGGACCATACCCACCAAACCGATGGTCTCCTAACCCTATTTAGGGTCAGCAGGACCACCAGCTGTCTTTTGATTGAGGCCTGGTTGGATGATCAACATTTTCCAGCTGCTCAGAGCTCGTGGCCAAGGCATGGTAACTTTCACCATCCTCACATGACATCTGGAATTATTTCCTGTTGCAACTTCAAAATATTGTTGAGACATTCCTCAATATTCTCCAAGCTATGGATCTGTCTCTCTATAAACCATAAGAGTTTTTTCTGGTAGCATGCTATTTTGCACAGGGTTGCCCCCATTTCACAAATATCCGCTCACCCAAAGAATGTCTGTTCTAAAATTTGATCTTCCTAGAGAATGGGATTTGCTCATGCCAATTACCAGTGCCCATTCAAGCATTGCCATCTGACAATACCAGAGGTTGCCTATCATGTAAAGGATTAACATCTGGTGATTGTGAGGTAGGATTGAATAAAAAGGAAGTGGTCCTCCTCACCGCCCCCAGAAGATAGAGATAAGATTGGAGTTGCATCTTGATTGGAGAGTGGAGCATAGGAAGTCAAATGAAGTACCTGTAGGAAGGGGGGTACAAAGGAGCATTCTACTCAGCGAAAGTGAGCATTTGTGGCTATTTAGCTGTTTACTCGGGACTGTGCAATAAATGGAGAATCAATAGGAGGGATAGTTTGACCATCTCTCATGCGTTTTAGGTGATCTCCAGAGTGGGACCTACTGTTGCTTCGCAGCAGTGAAGGCTGCACAGATGGCAGCTTGCATGAGGCTGGGGTTTTTTCCTGTGATCACATGTAGTCCATGGCTCGTGGATGATATGGCATCATCGTTAGGCTACTGACATCCAGGGACTTCAGGGAATGGTAATGTAATTCATATATTACATATTAGTTATTATGTAAGGGCTAAAACTAGACATTTGTACATGAGCTTAAAGAAACAGATAACATTTTATAGATACAAGTACCATTATATTAATATGCAATGTTATTTGTTGATTAATATATGCCCATACATTAAACAGTGTCTTAACTGCTACTGCCGCAGATGCTTCCTTTGTGGACGGAGCCCATGATGTAAGCTGCTAAACAAATGCCCACGAAGAAGGTGGGGAAATGTATCTCTTGTTCCAGAAGCTCGAGAAGAGTAATTATAAACTTCAGAATTTTGACAGCGAGACTGAGGAAACCTGTGGTTAGTGTAAAAAATGGTATCAATGCTGAAAATAATGTAAAGAGGTACATGCCATAATCCTTCTACCTAGAGAAATTAATCAATGGATAGACCTTTGTTAGGAATGGAAATTGATAAAAATAATTTCAAATGGATATCCATGGTATTACATGTATTGTGGTTACAGACTCACCTGACCAGAGAATGGTAGGGGCCAAACTGCTGGTTACAGGATGCCCCCTGATGTCATCTGATGAGTGAGCTATAGCATGGACATTAGGAACCGTTGTATCACTGAATTTATTGAGAGAGCCATATACAGAACAAGGAAATATCCCTACACAATTAGTATGAGGGTATGGTAACTTGTTATTGTTACATAGTACATAATCATTCACATAGCACCCTTATAGATGACAGCAAGGTAATTTACAGACATACATCGATACGACATGACAGAGTGCTTGGTACTGAGATAAAAGATAATGATTGCCTGCAGTGTGGTTGATAAGCGACGTATTCATATAGATACCTATGAATTAGCATGATGGAAGGGTTTATTTTGTATCATAAGGTCTTAGGGGCCTATTCACAAACTGCATATTGTAGTACGTATAGTAGAAGCACAGTAGAATCACTAATGCACTACAAAATGCTATTCGCATACCTATGTGCACAGATCTACATCTCAGACTCCCCTATCTTTTATGTGCTCGGATCTCCACCCTGGCTGCAGAGATCTTTGCATGTAAATATATGTTTTAGTATTAAATGTGGGAGGGATAGAGGGGAAAATCTGGAAACTAAGAAATAATTCTAACTAAAGATGAGAGGTTAAAGGAGGAGTAAGGAGCAGTTTAGGGAGGGATAGTGAGGGGTTTAGGGAGGGACATGCAGCCACCTACAAAAGAGTAGGCCAGTTGCTGTTCACAAACTTCACTTCTGTAGAGAATACTGTAGTAAATGTACTCCACTTCAGAGTTGGAGTAAATTCAGAACCACACATGGCCAACTAATAGTAGTTTAGCACCCTCTCATAGAAAATAATGTAGTTAAGGACTTAAAATACAGCACCATATGAACTAATATTAAATTACAATAAATTTGTTAACCATTTAAAAAATATAAATAAATTGAATTCATGTTATAAAATAGGCAAAACATATGTATTATTTTATTTTAAAATATTGTGATGCTATTTTTTAATTTAAAAACTATTGCAACAGTAACTTTTATTAAAACATAAATTTGCTTTTACATAATTATGTATAGTACTTTAAATCATTTTTAATAATTCATTAAACATATCTTTTTTACATTATATGCAACTTGTGAAATTTAAATTTCAGAAATAAAATTATATTTAATGTGATATTTTCTAAATAATTATATATTTAATTTAAATTTGTTAAAAATGCTCTAACTTGTTATATTTTTCTACATTTAAATTAGCTATATAAAAATGTTTAGCATTCATTTTCATCATAAAATTATTGTTTCTCATCTTTTGAAAGTTTAATAAACTTTTATAATTTTCCATATTCTTTACCATAGGGAGTTCATCGCCCCGATAGCATATTCTCCACCAAATGTGTACAATGTCAAATAAAGTGGTGAAGTCACAACTAGTAGTGACTTTATGGTCATACTTGATCTTTTTAGTTACTTCACCCCCTTTTTCAGAGGATGGATACATGTAAGTCTACACTGTTGAGTAACTTTACACTCACAAATGGTAAATAGCCAAAAGTAGTAAAGTTATTCAAAAGTGTAACAGTAGATTTACTTGTAGTGTTATCAGAAGAATCTGAAATATCCTATGTAATCTATGCTAAGTAGGATATATCCAATGTAGTATTTTATAATAGATTAATTTAAACCTTGCATTTCAAGAGGCTTTTGAGGGAAATTGGTGAATCAGTGCTCAATCTTTGTTGATGAATTGTCCACACAATATTGATCTCCCAACTATACATAACCATGCTAATCATTGTTTTAATATCATCAGCTACAGCTTGGGATAGTGTTATGGTGGCTTTCCAGAACTCTACAATGCATCAGAACTGCCTGCAGTGTTTTGCATATGTCTGGCTCTGTAGCATCACTTTTACAAATATTTTAATAGCTTCAGAAACCACACTATAGGTCAAAAACTAATCTACTGGTAAGCCATAAATCTGATGCAGCTCATCAAAGGCAAAATGAGTGTGCTCAGCAAACAAGCCCCCAGGTTTGACTATTGTACATGTTTCTAGGTCAATACACCAATTTTCGTAAGTTTGAATAGAACCACAACAGGGTTTCGGAGGGAAAAGTTTTATATTGACATACATTTAAAAGAGTTTTTTAGCAGGTTTTTATGGTTCTCGAAGATTCAGGCCCAGATTTATCAAGCCCTTACTTCCCCTTGGCTCACACAAGGCGACATGAGAAAACACAAGGGCTTAATTTAGATTTATTAAGTTCCTGCATTGTTTGTAGGGGCTTGCATGGTCGAAAAGCTGCACTGTGCCAGCCTGCATCATGCAGGTACAAATGTATTCAAGGAAGGCATTCCCACGCAATATGTAACGCAACAATAATGCAGTGGGATTTATCAATATACCCAGTAGCGGCCCGTGGTGGGAGTGCTGTGGGGCGGTGAGGCGGAGCGGGGGAGGGGCAGGGTGGGGGGTAGTAAACTCCGGCTCACGGCCGACCGGAGTAATGTAATAAAATAAATAAATAAAATGAATTTCATTGCGCGCGCTGAAACCCATTTGGCGTTTCAGCGCGCACAATGAAATTCTTTTTATTTATTTATTTAATTACATTACTCCGGTCGGCCGTCAGCCGGAGTTTACTACCCCCCACCCTGCCCCTCCCCTGCCCCGCCCCACCGCCCCGCAGCACTCCCACCACGGGCTGCTACTGAATATACCACTGCATGACGCATCATCACGCATTGTAACGCAACAATAGAAATGCAACAGAATCCTGCCCATCGTCAACTCAAGCATAGTCAATGGTGTAAGGGCATCAGTATAAGACCTCCATCACAGAACTCTCTGGCAAGCTCATCTACTCCATGGAGGTAGTTATTTTGCAACTGGGAGTTGGTGTGAGATGACAACAGTTACAGCGAAGGAGGAAGGAGCCCATATTCTGAGAAAGGATCACTCTCATTTATCTCAGGGAGGAGGAGGTGATCCACTTAAACAGACTGAAGAAGGAGAACATCAAGGAGTTGGAGAAGATTTCTCCAAGTCTTCAATCAGCAAGTAAAAGGACCAGTGCCATCCCACCACATGTCAAATCGATGACAGTCTTACACAGGTTGGCCTCTTGCTCATTTCAGAGGATAGCTGCAATGTTGGCTGGCATTTTGTAGGGGGGCATTTTCTGCATTCCTGCCATCTGTGTTGGATATCATCATCAAACTTACACCACAGAACCTGACATTTCCCCAAACTACCTAACAACAACTAGCCAATAAACAAGGATTTTATGGCATAGCAGGATTTCCTTATGTGCTTAGTGCTATAGTTTGCACCCATGTGAAATTGGTGCCTCTGGCAGATACTGCAAACATTTTCAGACATCATAAGCACAATTACTCTATCAATTGTCAGGCAATTGTGGATCATAAAGACCTTTTTCACCAATGTTCTTGCAAAGTACCCAGGTTCAGGCACAGTGCCATCAGTGAGCATTTTGAGAATTGTTGATATGGAAATGGGCTACTCAGTGGTAAGTTATACAAAAGAGAAAACTTTGTCCTCTCTGTATGGTTAAATACATGTCATAGAAAGTAGTTAAACTTACACATAAGGACTCACTGCTCAATTTTTTTATGCTATGCAACTGAGCAATACAACTAGCTGTTCTGCACTGCATGATAGGGAGAGTGCAGGATTGTGCCAAATCTATCCAGATATGGCGCCTTCCTGTCCTCTCTTTGTGCTGGCACACTCAGTGCAGCCTTGCTTCGATTCAGACGCCCTTGCACCATGAAGCAAGGCTGACTCTGCTGCAGGCAGAAATGTGGGTGTGAAGGAAGGAACACCTTCCTGCACCAATTATACCTTAAATCCTTTATCGTCTTACTTAAGTATGCTGCACAATTCATGTGAGTGACCATGCACCACCTATGGTGCCGCTAACATCCATAGATGTCAACTAAGTACACATAAGGATGCTGGCTTGTCTGAATGTAAACAAAGAAAATAACACAGCCAATGCAAAGCTTGGCTTTGATGGGGTGGTAAATCATATTTAACATTTAATAAAATACACTTGTCAACTCGTGAGATACAAGGGCAAAATAAATATACACCTCACACATATCAAGGCCTCACAATTGATGCATGGTCTCAATAAGTAACATATGCGTGTAGAAAACAATCATAACCAGTGTGTCATGTCAAAACATGTAGTACAAAAATTAAATATATATATATATATATATATATATATATATATATATATATATATTGTAAAAAACGGATTCCACACTGCTCTCAGCAAGGATCCCACAGCACGGAGAAAGAACGATCCACAGGTAGGTTTTTTTAAACCAATAAAGTGAATTTATTTAGTACATCGTGCAAGCATGGACGGTCTACGCGTTTCGGCTCCTGCCTTCAACTGGACCATAGAGTTGCGTCGTCCAGAACATCTATTTAAAGTGACAAAGTGCATTTTTGATCCCTTGTTTGTTTCTAAAAATGTGCTAGACTATTAACCCTCGTTTTACCACAGTCTTAATGGGATTTGATGGTTACCATTTATATTGTTTACTTTATAACATTTCAGTAAAGTACTGATGTAAATGCAGTGTAAAGGCAGAGGCAAAGCATTAATCTTACAGTTTAAAATTGTTTCTTTTCAATAGGAGAGTAAAACTGGATTCCCAAAATTTAAATTTTTAAATTTTTTAAAAAAAAGAAGAAATTTATACCAGTTAAATTCATATATGTGAAACTGGATTCTATCATACATAAAATTCAAATTTTAAAAGAAGTTTATCCCAATTAAGTTCATATATATGAAAGAATATATCTATATAAATATAAAAAAACATGAAAATAATTCTATCCAAACGGCCAGAATTAACAAAAGATGATTTCTCTTATGTAAAGTACATAAGTCAGACATCATTTAGTCCATACAGTTTATCACTTTAAAGTGCTATGTGCAATATCTTTGTGCAAAAATGCAACTTTGATTAAAACAGTAGGTCAACATTTCATCTTGATAGAGGATCCACAAGAATTAATAACATTTTGTCCAAACGATCTTAAAATTTAAAGTGCATAGTGCAGAATATTTGTGCAAATTTGCATATTTTCAATTGGACTTCTTCCGTGTCAATTCATGTGAGATCATTACATGTATTACGAGGTCCGTATAGCTGCCATAAAAAATGATGAGGATACTGACTTTAACACATTCTACTCATTTGTCTAAAGTAGACTATTGATTAAACATATTGTATCCATAGATGTTTTGTCAGCTAAAAAAGAGGACCTCTAAAAACAAGTTTCAATAAAAATGTGATAATATCTGTTATAGCACAAATTTAATTCCAGTCCTCTTATCTTTTGGATCAAGTATCATTCATGTTTTTTCGTTCTTCTTTCTTCCTCTCATCCCATTTTTTCCTTTATCTATTCCTTTCTCTTCATTTGAGCCGATTTATTGGATCTGTTGTGTTACTTCAATCAGTATCTCAGAGATGTACGTGTAATTCAGCATCCAAGTTATGACCAAAGGGTTTCTCTGTCCCGATGGCTAATATGCATCTTGATTCTGCCTTCCTCAATTCCAGGGTTCTGTCCCCACCTCGTTCTTTCTGTTTTATTATCTTGATTCCAAAATATGTCAGAGACTGATTTTCCCCTTGATGTGCTTCCGCAAAATGTTTTGCCATTGGATATGCAAAATCCTTATTTTTTATTGCTCTCAGATGCTGCAGAATTCTTAGTTTTAATTTGTTGATGGTACTTCCAACATATTGTTTCTTACACGGACATTCCAAGATATATATCACATATTTTGATTCACATGTGATGTGATCTACAATTTGCTCAGTTTTACCATTTTGAAGGCGATAAGTCTGGATGTTCCTGCCATGTTCACACGCCTTACATTTCAGACATTTCCAGAATCCAGGTGTATTCAACCATGATGTACTTGTGGTTTTTCTAATTTCTAGATGACTCTGTGTCAGTAGATCACCTAACGATGCTGTTTTCCTGTATGTGATTTTTGGTGATGATGGCAGATTCCTCATCAAGGTTTCATCAAGCATGAGAATACCCCAATTTTTCTTTATGATTCTCCTTAAAATCTTATTCTCTACATTAAAATCCATAATCAAGCGTGTTGGGTCATCTTCTTCTAAAATGTCACTTCTATTCAGTATCTCCATTCTCGTTTTGATGTTTACTTTAGCTCTGGCACCTTCAATTATTTCTTGTGCATAACCCCTCTCCAAAAAGCGTCCATTCATATCATCAAGATTTCTTTCGACGTCCTCATTTTCGGAACAATTCCTCTTTGCACGGAGCATCTCCCCATAGGGAATGCTCCACTTTAGATGTTGTGGGTGCCCACTGTTCGCATGAAGGATGCTGTTACTGGCAGTTGGTTTCCGATGCATCCGTGTGCACAGTCGTTGATCTTTAACAAAGACTTCCACATCTAAGAAGATTACTTGTTTTCTACTGTATGTAGATGTGAAGGCCAAGTTATATTTATTACTATTCAATGTCTGAATGAATGTTTCAAGTTCGACTGTTTCACCTTCCCACACTATGAAAAGATCATCTATGAATCTTGTCCATGTCCGGATATTTGATCCATATTCACCTTTCAGTATCTCCATCTCCCAAACTGCCATGAATAGATTCGCGTATGTGGGGGCTATTGATGTCCCCATTGCCGTGCCCTGTTTTTGGTGATACAGCTGTCCTTTGAAGAAAAAGATGTTTTGTGTCAGGCAATGTCCCAACATTGTAATAAGCATCTCTGAATGCTCCAAGAGACTTAAGGATCTTGATTCCAGAATTTTTCTGATTGCCAAGAGGCCATCTCGATGGTGAATAGATGTGTATAACGATACCACATCTATGGTAACCATGGTCAAGTTAACATTCCAGCTGATATGTTGTAGCTTTTTATAAAATCTGTTGTATCCTTCAGATGTGATGGAAGGGAGGTCACATACTCAATCAGGAAGGTATCAATATAATGAGATGTTTTTTCAAAGAGGGATCCTAAAGAACTGACTATAGGTCTTCCCGGTGGATTGGCAGTGGATTTATGCACCTTAGGAAGGAAATAAATTGTTGGAACTACAGGATGATCCACCTTCAAGTACATATATTCTTCAAAGTTAATAAGTCCCCTTTCTTTCCATGCTTGTAGCTGCAAATGATACTCCTTCGTCCAATTCTCCGTCGGATTTTTCTCCAATTTTACATAGTGTTCTTGATTTTCTAACTGCCTTTCGGCTTCCATGACATATTGTTCTAGATCTTGTACAACAATATTTCCGCCTTTGTCGGAGGCTTTTATGATGATATTTGGATTGTCTCTTAGTTCTTTAAGGGCTTTTTGTTCACCCATCGTTAAATTCCACTTCCTCCTTTTATTTTGTTTGGGTTTACTTCCTGATAGTTTATTCACTTCCTCTACCACTATTTCGTGGAAGAGATCCACCTTGTTCCCAGGAGGGAGTTGCGGACAGAATTTGGATTGTGATTTTAATCCACTTTCCCCACCTCTGTTGGTGGCTATACCTTCTTCCTGGCATAGTAATAAATCATCATTTATTCCTGTGTTTGTCATCATGTTTATTTCCGTCATGGGTTCTCCTAGAATTCTCAATGTCCTTAGTGTGGTAAGATCTTTTTGATTTAAGGAAGAGATAGCAGCATGTGGTTGAATTAAAATTTGTGGGTTTGTTAACTTCTCCTCATAGTATTTCTTCAATTTTACTTTACGGCAAAATTTGTAAAGGTCAATTCTAAAGTTGGGGATGTCCATGTTGTATTTTGGGCAATAACTCAATCCTTTATTTAATAAGCTTAATTGGTCTGCGGTTAAGGTGATACTGGAGATGTTAATAACCAGATCTTTCTTCACCAGATTCTGCATCATTTTTCTCTTTCTTTTGATTTTTTCTTTTCTCCTGATTTTTTGGATTTTGCTCCGCCTCCTGCTCCTTCAGGTTGAGGTTTGCTTTGTCCCCTTGTCCATGGCGCACCCCTTCCTCTTCCTCGTTGTCGCGTCACCATTTGGGCTAATCTCATCTCTCCACAAAAATCCAGTTTCGAAGTGCTTGCTTCATCTTCTGTTGAACTTAAATCCGAGCTATCAATTGTCCCAGTTGTCTCATAGCCTATACATCTATCCATTGCTGCTCTGTTCCTGACAGAGTCATACTTCCTTGCAAATGTATAGATCCGGCCATTTGCATAATCAATCCGATCACGATTGAATTTATTAGCCTTCCTTTTTTCTATATCTGACTCGTGTTTGCTGATTTTTTTCTCCATGGTTTCCATTAATTCCTTCTTTTCCTCATTATTCTCAATTTTATCTAATTCCTCTTCCAGGCTTTTGATTTTTAAAAGTGTTGCCTCCAATTTTCTTTCCGCATGAATGATCAATGTTCTCATTAATTTAAAGGAGCATTCATTGGTGTCTGTCTGCCATTGCTTAATCAGATCCAAGTCCAAGTCATTTAGGGTGGGCATAATTAAAATTCTCAGGCCTCTTGGCACTCTCTTGAATTCTATATACTTCTCCAAAGTTGTTTTTTCCCACCATTTATTTACCTCCAAGATTCTAGCTTGTTGTAATTCTCTGATAATGGTATGCACTGTTCTGCGTCTCCCATCCATTGGAGCCTGTGTGCCCCCCGTATCATAGTTTTCACCGACATTGTGGTTATCATCCAATAGTTCAATGGCTCTTTGTGCTCGATTTCTGCCTCTTTCTGCCATAATAATCCCTTGATTTTTTATCTGTAATCTTTTTTTATTTTTTTATTTTCCTCCCTTATTTAAGATCGTTTGCTATTTTTATTGTTATATTTTCCGTATGTTTCGTTATTATTTCCTTTTCATTTCCTGAGGGTTAAAGTTCAAGTATCTATAGCTTGCACAGTTCGTACTATTAGTAATCTATCCTTTTTTTTTTTTTGTGTTTATTTTAACCTCCTTTTTGTTTCAGCATTCCGCTCCAAGTTCCGTCACTTGATATATATAGATTCCAAACATTCCTTAACTTCCACAGGCGGCGATAAGAAACGAGCAAACTCCTCTTAGTGGCAATGAAGAATCTATTTACTGCTCTCTTCTGCCTGCCATATATATATACACATATACATACAGACATAAACTAAGTGATGTGGAAATGTTATTACAACTGCATGTTCATCAAGCAACAAACATTTTACAGTAAATAATTTAAGTGATTTTTGTGAAATTTATATTGTAAATATGTCATAAAAATATGTAACATAAATAAACATGTTGCTGCTAAATTAATACATTACTTTAAAGGAATATGCAGCATGTTCATGAATGTGTCATGGTTTACATGTATAAACAGTGGAATAACATACGTGAACAAAACCTATGAAATTAATTTGTGTCTTTTAATGTCTGCATTTGCCTATTTAAAAACCTACGCAAAGTATCAGTGACTCACCTTATGCCAGTCAGCGCAAATGACAAATAAATACCACATATGGCATTTATTTGTCATTTACACTGACTGGCATAATGGAAGTAAGGTCAACTAGAGGCCACTCCAACATATAGGGGCCTATATCGATGTCGGTCAGAAAGCCTCCGACCGAATTGAAACCGGCTGGTCATTCCGGGTGGATACAGACGGGCTCAAGGAGCTCGCCGGCCAGTCAGAGACCGACCCATAATCCCACATGGGAAGCCTGTCGGAAAGCGAGTTTTGTGGCCCCTAGCAGGGCCGCTTTCTCCTTGTGGCCTCCAGTTGGGGGCCAAGGGGGCACCTATGGTGACCCCCTGTTCATCCCTCCACCACGTGGCAGGCATCTCACGGTGCCTGCCATACAGTGCAGGGATGAACACAATCTCCCATTTCCTAATGGGAGCTTGTACTACGGCCACTTTATGGCTGCAGCACAAGCTCCCATATGAAAATGGTAGTATGCGACTGCACCATGTGCGGTCACATCATAATTATGCAGCCCCGAATCTGCAATGATGTCAGTCCGACCAACATCATAATCGGCCCCATAGTGTTCAATGAAAATATTTGTTAGGTCATGTGATCACTAAGAAAAACAACATTTAGTGTATTTTGTGAAATGTTAATATTGATCTACAAATATATAGAAATTTTAAAATGCCAACTAGCTAAATTACACTTTATCATACTTGTTCTACATATGTCTGCTTAGACATGTATGTTTACTGCTACTTCTAAAATGTAAATCTATATCTTCCTTCAGGTGAACAAGGCTAGGGCTTTCAGCCATGGATGATGATCCCTTTACAAACCCACATAATAATAGCAAGAAGCGATATAATTCTGCATGGAGAAAAACTCGCAATGCTGTGGAAAAAATGTTTGGAGTGTTGAAATCACGTTTTAGATGCTGAGACTAGTCAGGTGGTAGACGGCTGAGCTTATCGGCAATGGTGTGCAAAATCATACTTGTGTATGCCCTTCTGAATAACATCTGTGAGGAGGATAAAAAATCACTATCTGAAATAGTACACTCAAGAACAGGTCGTGCCAGGAGAGATGAAAATAAATGTGTTTGCATAATCCAATAAAAATTAAGCAAATATGTTCAAATAACTGTCAAAAAAATAATAAAACTTAGAAAATTTAAACGATATTCATTGTGTTGTGTTTGTGTGCATGTTAACCTACATTGATTTTTACCAATATTATAAACTACATTTATGCTTTTACATTTATGAATCAGGCTTTATAGTTTTTTTAAATTATATGGTGTGTAGTTGTCACAATGCAATGTCATACATCAAGATCATGAGCAATGGAAAAAATTGCAATTCATGAATGTGTGATGACACATGACTTAAGTCACCTTATAAACATTAACTTCTATATTGAAAAAAATGTGCCAAAAACATTCTTGTTGCAGTACAATTGCTGATAATATCTCACACTGTCAACATAACTATTTAAGGTATCACCAAATTTGTTCACACTTAGCCACATATTTATCAATGTTTTGCATTGCCCTTATGCCTCGCAAGGCAATGCATGGCAATGCAAATCCTATAATGAAATTTAGCAATCCACGCAGGGCCACCTAGCAGGCTTGGTAAATCTGGAGTAACGCAAGGCAGCAAGGTAGCACAAGTCACTGCCCTGGGAAGGCATTCCATGGGTGGAGCTTTGATATGTTCCAGTAGTGATAAACTCTGCAGTGCAGTTTTTTCTCACTGTGAGGTCTACATCTCCCAAAGGATAACATTGGTTTACCTTATAACATTTTATATGTGGTAACAATCAAGTAGGAAAGTAGATTGTGGTGTTTAAGAAATTGTATGATAAAACCCTATGCAATGGAAAAGTTGGATTTGGAGTGACAGTTCAGTAAATGCCACTTTTTGAAAAGGAACATATATTGTCCTCACCATTTCGTGACTGTTGCCTGTAATTTGGGTCACATGACCAGGCATAGCTTGATGTTTGTCTATGTCTATTGTTCCCAGACCGTAGGAGAAAGGGCCATAGATGTTGGCAGAATAGACTATCTCTTACTTCATAAGGGGAGGAGCTGTCACCTAACCCACTTGCACATCACACAAACTCAGCCTTAGCTGAGTCACAAAGGGATTGACAAGTGTATTTTATCACCCACGACAAGTTGGGGCCAGGGCAGGCAGGTAGGCAGAATAACCACGACACCTCTGTTGGTGAAAACCTCAAGTACCTTATCCTAATTTAAAGTGAGCACCAGGTAAAATATATAGGTCCCTCATACCCAGCTCTTCAATAAAACTCTGGACCTGTGGAAGACACAGAAGAACTGCTGTGAGGCTCTGCAAGAGCAACTGCTATGCTTTTGCCCTGCTGACCTGCTGCAGGATTGAAGTAGTGGACATGGAACTCCAACCCAGATCCACCAGGGTGACTTCAAGGGTTAGCTGGTTGGCCTCTTGACAGAAGAGGCTCCAAACACAATAAACCCAGCACCTGGATCGTGTCTGCTGTGAGTCCTACCCCTTAAGTGGTGTTGCCACAGTCCTGGACCATGGGAAGTGGGCCTGAAGGTACTCTGCCAGTCCAGCTTGGTCCTGTGCAGCCGAACCAGTGCAGCACAACACATCTCCTCACATCCACATCTGAACCATTGCAGTGCAATGCATTCCCGGCACAGGAACTCCCTTTGCTGTGCAACCCAAAATGTAACAAAAACGTTTTGTTGAGCAGGCATAACTTTGCACCTGTATTGGACCCATGCTACATTCCAGTTGTCCTAATTTTGTGACTTTGTCACAATCCAGCACAACAAGATAAACACAGTTTTGTGTTGTGCTATTTGTAACTATTTGCACTTACATCATATAAATCGCAAATCTCCAGTTCTCCAGATTATATTTTTGCTACTTTTGGTCTCAAGTAATTGTTTGAATTAAAACTATTTATCTAATTTGGTGTAGTATTGTTATTGAGTTGCGTTTTCACTTAATTACAGTTTGAAGTACTGCATACATACTTTACACCTTGCCTCTAAGTCAGGCATAACTGATTTGTGCCATGCTACCAGAGGGTTAGGCACAGGCCAATTTCTAATTTAACAAGCCTTACTTGTGTTGCATGAAATTTTAGTCCATGTGTCCCTATGTTTCTCATAAGGCATAATAGCAATTTATGACAGCATTTGACATGCAATATGTTCAGGCTCACCCTGTATGTCTTGTTGGTCCCATATGTCATCACTATCCTGCCCCTCAACACCAGCAAACAACTCAGGGATGCCACCTGCTCCTCCAGTGGGATCAACTCCTCCTGGACATCCGCTCTCCCTCCAATCCTCATTGTAGCCTTTAGCTTCTTGGCCAGTTTTTCTTTTGTCCAGCGTTTGTGGTCATACCAATGCTTTTCACATTCCACAACAGTCCTTCAAGTTGGTGCCACACTGTTGATCTTTTCCACATTTTTCTCTATAAAGCATCCTTTTTTGCTAATGACAATTTTGAGGTTATAAAAAATAAATGAACATTTTTGGTGCCTTTTCTTCCTCAGTGAAGTTGGACTTCCTCTTCCTTTTGCCAACTACTTCTGTAACATCTTGTGGACTGGTGGGCTCCTGGCTTCCTTTTGTTGCTATGATGGTGAAAATTGTTTAGAAGTGCTACAGAGATTTGCGCCTCACACTGTGAGTTTTTGTACCTTCCCACGATGTGTTGCACTCCTGGGCAATGCAATGTTGACTAAAGGTATCATAGAGCATTCAATTCAACTTTGTGTGACTCAGACTGTATTTGTGTTACAGTGCATTATGCAAAAGAACAACTTTGTGTTACACTGCATGACGCATCTCTGAGTCCTGCATCATGGTTCACCATATGGTAAATACAGCGCATTTATGATGCAGGATTCTGCCGCAACACGGTGCAATGCATTCTCATGCACTGCTGCGCAATGCAGTGTTGAGTGACAAATGATAAATCTGGTCCCTTGTTTCCACCATCTACACATTTTTACATCTATTGTGGCTGCCCATTTTGAGATGAAGTCCAAACTTGCAAGACCTCTGAATCGATACGCCGCCAACTTCTTTTTTATGTATTTTGAGTAATAAGTGTTCAGACAGTATAACTGCTCATTATAATCCATGAGCACAACCAGTGTTTTCATCTTAGATGTTAGATACGTTCTTCATGTTTCGCTTTAGATGCTTCTTAAACACACCAAAAGTCATGGGTGCATTCCACAGTTCATATCCTTTTAGATTATTCAAGCATTCTAGTAGATAGACTTTATGTGGCAGTTTCCTGTTAGTTAAGGTTAGTTCTGCCCAGATTAAATGTGCGAAAGTGTCCTCTTTTGAGGCTCTTAGCAAGTGCCCTTTGCCTTTTGATGTCTTTTTTGGTAGCACTGAGATACACTCTCTCTTGCGTATGTGGTGTTATTTGCTAGGGGAAAAACCTGCCTATAGGTCTTTACATTTATCATTTCCAGAGCTCTGGTGCTCTGCCTCACAGAGGTTCACAACTGTAAGAAATGGTGGACAGTAATTTTGCACTGATAACCTTCAACATGGACACCAAAGTGTGTCCTCCTAAATATGTGTATAGGGTTAAAAATGCTGAGGCTAGACCACAGCTTTTAGATTCGATTTGTTATTTGTTTGCTGCAAACTTGTCTCTGGAGTTGAATATTACATCCATGTATTTATATCCTAGCTTCTGTGCAAGTTGATGGTTGTTTATGTCTTAGTGACCCGATTTGTTGAACCTCTTACTGATTGTGAGTTTTATTTACGTTGATATTCAGTTTGTTAAATTCTGTATTCTCAGTCAGATTGTTGAGAAGCCTTTGTGGATCAATTTTAAACTTCCTGATCACCCAAAAAATAATTTGCATTCAGCATGCTTGTCAATGCTCTTCCACCTAACTTTGGCAGGTGCAAGTTGATTTTATCCAATTCAGTGGTTAAATCTGTGATAAAAATATTAAACAAAGGGTCAGATTTTCGAAAATACACAAAGCTCAGCAACCAAAGAGGCTGCACTGAGTTGCGTGACAGGGAGGGAGCTGGAGAGCGCCATATCTTCAGAGATATAGCTCCCTACTCCACTCTCCCTAGCGCCAGCGCTGATTTCAGCTGACGAGCGCTAAGCACACACTTTAGCGCCTATAGCCTAGGATGTGTGTGCGTGAGTCTAGCATAGATTTGTACAGGAAGGGTAGCCTTCCTGTACAAAATACCAAGCCTAGACAAGTTTTAACGCTTTTCCCACTTTGTATGTGTGCTGCACAGTGCAGTATGCATGCAAAGTCGGAAAAGAAAGAAGAAATACAAAACATTTCTCCTGTTAGCGCTTTCTTTGAAGTGGCAGTAACCTTTGATGCTAAACCATGTCTACGATTGTTTGTAGATAAGGTTTTGCGTCAAAAGGCAAGGGTGGTTGCATGGGAACGCCCATGTACCACCCATGCTAAGTAATGCAAAGCAGTGCTTCATGCTGCTTTGCGCTACTTTTAGTGTACTTTCCAGTGCAAAACAAGTTTTGCACTGGAAAGTAAGTTTGGAAAAACCATTTTGTGCTGGTTAGCGTCAGTTTTGTGATGCTAACCCAGTGCTAAATGTTTGAAAATCTACCCCAAAGTTGGTGCCAAAACACAGCCCTGCGTTAGGCCTATGGATGTAAAAATGTTTTGAGATAACTTGCTAGCATCATCAATTTTGACACGCATCCATGTCTTTATATAAAGCCATTGGACTCCAGTAAGCACATTTGGGAGTACTCTCAAGTTGACAAGCTTTTGCAACAAGTTATTTCAGTCTACTCTGTCAAATATGACTTTGAAATCCACAAAGCATGTGTTCAACGTTGTGTGTGTTTAATAGATTTTGTTCATCATCAAATTTAGTTTGTTAAGATGGAAAGCCTGTTTGGGTCAGAGGAGTTATATTTCATTCTTCAGCCCAGGTATTGAGATCCAGTAAAAGCAGACCGGCAAAGTATTTTGCCTCGGTCTACAGAAAGTCAATGAGCCGGTAATTTGCTAGATTTGACTTGGGTCTACCTTTAAATATTGGATATAGAATTGCCCCACACCAAGATTCCAGTATCTGTCCTTTTTCCAAGATGAAGTTGTACATCAAATTAATTTTTCAGACCCTGATGCCAAATTAGATTTAAAAAGTGATGGGGGGGGGGCGTGGTCTGGCCACGCGACAAGATGGCCACTTGAGCCCGGAGGTCCGTGCCTTGAGGAGCCCCGGACGGCGGCGAAGGCTTTTTCACGGGCTCTGTGGCTGAAGAAAACCAGCTGCTCACTTCGTGGAAAGCCCGGAATTTGACATGCAACATTTCCTGTTAAGAAAAACGACCCCTGTCATGTGTTGTGGGAGCTTGTCTGGCAAGTGGAGAGCAGGCCCGTGAAGCACGGGAACAGCACTCTTGACCTGCGTCATAAATTAGAGTGGCTCCGACTAGCCTGGGTATTTCTGGAAACTCTGAGGAGAATTCTTTACTTATGCAACAGCGAGAAGCTGCATCGTGGTGTCTTCCACTCTTCATTTCAGACAGGTCTGTTTTCATTTTAATTCCAGTCAATTCTGAGGTGACTAAGAACATCACCGGATGCACTGTTGCTATTGGAACAGACTACACCGGAGCGTACTTCTGCCTGACCTTTGCTACTGTTGCTATTTCACCAGTATAATAGTGTGCTGAACTCTGACTTTTAAACTGACAAAAAAAGTGCTGGTCCCACACTGCTATTATACTGCTGAACAACTATTAATATAATACAACTACTGTTTTGCTGTACTGGAAAACAGGTGAAAACATGCCTCAGATACAAAATAAGTATTGACTTATATTGCTATTTTACTTAACTCTGGTGTAACAACACAAATCATATGCAGTAGTGACTTTATTTTATTAAAAGTGAACATTGAAGGGGAACTACCTGACTCTTAGAGCTTAACTTACTGCAGATAAATATCAGCTTTACACCACGCTGATTCTGATCCAGGACAGTTATCAAGATTAATAACTATTAATCACCCTCTACATATATAACTTGTTACCAAACAGGATCTAACTGAATTCAGCTGCGTTCTTAATTCGGACAGCCTAATTCGTACACCAGCAGTTAACATAATATTTTCTACTTTGTGTGCCTCCTGCTCAACTACCGCTTTCAGGTTTGGATTGACCCTATGTGACAAGCATATCAGATAAATGAGAGGATCTCAGACGAAATCTCTACAATAAAGTTGATACAAAGTATAGATTTGAATTTACTTTTAAAACCATAAAATAAATTACTACCTACTATTCTCCAATAATCCTTCATGATATAAGGTCTACTACTTTACTCCATGTGAAGTATATTTGAAAAGAAAAACGGCCCTCACAGCTCTATATCAAAGGACTGCCGCTACGAAGTTGAAGATGCCTTCTGGTAAGATAAATGGGAAACCTGTAAAACAGTCCCTTTTCTCAGAAGCTCTTAGCCAAGGTCGTTCTACATCGGATGTAAGGAATAATACTACTTTGACATTAAACCACCTACTCCTATGGCATCATCATCTTCAGACTCCACTATGGAACGTATCCTCCAAGAAATTTCTGCTGTAAGCCGACAAATAGAGGGTATGGAATCTTCCATATCTACCCTTACGACTGAAACCAAGTCTATTTGTACGGATATTGCTGGATTCCAAAATCGGATGGATGGTTTATCTGCACGAATGAAAATAGTGGAGAACTGACTTGAGGCTATACCAGACCGTGATCAGGAACTTCTTTTTCTAAGGAGTAAAATAGTTGACTTGGAAGACAGGAACCGTCGTGATAATGTTTGCTTTTTTGGCTTTCCTGAAAAAATAGAAGGGTTAGATGCTAAATACTTTCTCAGAGATACCCAACCAAGACTTACAGGCCTCACTTTTGAACCACCGTTGGAGATACAGAGAGCCTATCGTCTTGGACCGATCAATACGGGCAAAAATATACGACCCCGCACGCTCATTGCCTGCTTCTTGCGTCATGAACAAGCCCGTCAACTGATCACAGCGGCTCGTACTCAAGGTTCATTCATATTCCAAGGTCATGAAATCAAAATGGCCGCAGATTTCTCAAAAGAAACTAATGAGCGTCGCAAGGCTTTTCTCTCTCTTCGACCTCGTCTTCGTCAGCTTGATGTCAAGTATGGTCTTTTCGAGCCTGCACGTTTACGAATCACCAAGGATGGGATTTCCAAAGACTTCTTTGATCCAGAGGACCTTCGTCATTTTCTGGATAATCTTTCCCCCCAAAACATGGAATATGCAGATTCCTTGCCACAAGTCCAATCCCAAATTCTACCATTGAAATCCATGTTATCTTCTGGGGAAATTCGACGTGATTCAAGCCATTCCCAGAGTAGAGGATGAGATCTAGATCGACCCATACGTTCCTTAGGAGATTGAGAAAAGGCCCTTCAGGCAGTAGCTACCCTTACACAGGAAAGAGACCGGGATAAATCACGCTCTCCTCTAAAATCCTCTTTCATCTTGAACTATGACTGATTAATTGTCTTTCTACATTAATCACCAGGTGGGTGTTCATCCCGTTGATGATCATTGGAGAGGATGATCAGATTAAACAACAGTTGGGAACTTGTCCCATTGAAGATTGCTGAAAAAGATGATCGGATGAGTACTTGAACATCTCTTTATTTGTCATATGTATTTGTTATATATTATTTATAATTATTTGATTGGTTCATCCTTATTCTCCCCTCTACTTTTCTTTTAACCGTGTATCAATGATACTACCTAATTATTATTCTCTTATTTTATCCTATTCTTCCTCTTATCTAATATATTCTATTCTATTTTATTATATATATACATTTTTGCTTATCTGTTATAAACGTATTTTAAGTTTCACATACACTACAAGTACCACTATATTCTTTCTTTACACATTTTTCATACACCTTTCTCTTCTCCTTCTTAATTATCCTACATATATAACAATACATTTAATTGCTTTTAATATGTAATAGACAATTGTTTTGATATTTAACTATAGTGATCTGTATTCATAATATATCAGTTCTTAGGAATACCATTCAATTGTTCTAATAGCAAAATTAGGAAATATTTAACGTTATTTATTCTTCTTCCTCTTTTGTGTAAAGTCTGTCTTATTATAACTTGCATATGATATATTAATAACCTGTTCGCTAATATTTTTCCCTCTTATTAGATAGTGTTAAAACTTTATAATATAGACATTAGATTTATTGACTAAATAGATGATTGATCGCCTTTTGTTATGAATTGGACATGAATTCATTACGAATTAATGGTATTGCTATGCTCCTCCTTTATCAACTCTTCCTACATATCTTCCCCTTCCTCCCTTCCTCCTCTACTTAAATACTATAAATACTATATATGATATTACTGATATATTATTTATATATGTTATTTATTATTTAATTGCCTTAATATTTAATTATTTAATTATATTATTGTCTTTTTACATGATGTATTTTTATAATGAGATCATATTTAAATGTGACAATAATTATATATGCTATTATTTGATATGTAATTACTATTATTACAATGTTAATATTAGCTTCCATGACTGTACTATATATTGGACAATTTCATATTATACTGTTCTTTCTCTTATTTATTTTTTCCCTCTCCTTTCCTTCTCTCTTTCTATTCCCTCATCCCCTCTTACACAATACCCTCAAGATATCAATGTCTCTTCTACACTCCTCTATTTCTATAATCCTTTACTCCTTTATCCCTTTATTTTTGTATTTCTCTACTCCTTTAACCATAATCTCAAATTCTATTCTACTGTTCGAAAACTGTTATTATTTTTATTTTTGCGTAGTTGCATTCTTTATCATTTACTCTGCCGCCAGATGGGGCTCCTCGGGCACGAGTAGCCCGAAAGTTTAGACCCGCAGTAAGCAGTTCCTTTCCCTGGTGCTGTGCTTTCTTTGCACAGCATATTTACCACTCTTTCCCTTGTATTTTCATTGGTCGTTCTTGATTTAGGACCCCTAGTTTTGTTCCATACATACTCTCTCCTTTCATTTTAACTTCATTCTATATCCTCACCCCTTCTCTCCTTCTTCTTCTTCTTTATTCCTTCAAAAAACAAAAACTTATACATCGTTTACACTATACTATTTAACTAGTTTGTTTTTCCCCATTCTTGATTATACCTACATACCCACACATTGATGTCTTTGTGGTGAGCCAGGGTACTTCTTTCCTATCTCTCCCTTCCTCCTTATATTCTTTCTAATCTCCTCTTCTCTTAACCTCGACAAGGACATTGTGTACTGTATTATTATTTTTTCCTATTGATATTTCTTTAGCATGACGAGCACTCATCCTCTATGTACAGTTACATGGAATGTCCATGGTCTCACCCATTACATTAAACGGAAAAAAGCGCTTTCTTATCTCCAATCCAAACACGTAGATGTGGCCTTACTACAAGAAACCCATCTAGATACGCTAGAATCTGATAAACTATGCAGAGATTGGGTGGGGAGGGTCATTCACAGTCGTATTCGTAAGGGTGAATCCACAGACGCTGGTCCTATTCACAATTGTGGAGTTGCAATTCTTATTCGCAAATCACTCCCAGTCACGGTCTCCAAAACATGGTCGAATTCTGAGGGACGTTATGCGTTTGCTAAATTGCATATTGGAGATGCTTACATTTGTGTGGGATCAGTCTACGCTCCGACTGGGACCAAAAAATCCTTCTTCCTCCAGTTGAACCGTCTATTAACAGAGATAGATGCCTCACAGTACCTCATTGGCGGGGATTGGAATCTGGCGCGAGACCCAATTCTAGACAAAACTGGTCCATTTGACAAGGGGAATGCTGCAGATAGAGCTCTATTAGATGACGTAATATCGGATAACGGACTAGTTGACCACTGGCATCTTAGCCATCCAACATGCACGGAATACACCTTCTTCTCTCCCACCCATGGCACATTCTCTCGCTTGGACTAATTTCTGACATCACAGAAAGTGGTTCAATTGGTCACGGAATCCCGCATCTTTATCTGACCATTCCCCTGTCCTCTTATCCCTAGAACTAGGACTCTTTAGGCCAGGGCGTAAACCCTGGCGTATGAACATCCAATGACACAGGACTCACAAGGGTAAATCTCAACTACAATCACATCTCCAAGACTATCTTTCCACTAACCAGGGTTCTGTTACCTCCGACAGGACTATTTGGGCTGCAGCTAAAGCCACTATCAGGGGTCAGTTAATGCGTGATGCAGCACTTGTTAATAAACAGAATGCTGCACGGCAAACAGAACTAGAACGCGACATTCAATCTTACTCTCGCCTGTACACACTAACCCCAACCTTGCAGAATCGTAAATCACTCGAGCAAGCTCGTATGGCATTAAATAACCTTTTTACATCTAAAGCCGAATACGCTCTGCAGAGAATGAAGGGGCGACATTACGAACAGGGGGAAAAGGCAGGGAGATTGCCCAATTGCGCCAAAGAGAGGCAGCTATGGCCATTCCAGCTATTCGAACAGCACAAGATGATATGCTTACGAGACCTCAAGATATTGTCAATGAATTCGCTTCTTTCTACCAATCTCTCTATAGCCCAGGTACTCAGATAGATTTGGATAAGATGTCTACTTTTCTTACAAAGGTGGATCTTCCCCGTCTCTCTGATGATGGTAGAGCTATGCTTGAAGGTGAAATTAGCCAAGATGAGATTTTCCGAGCCATTGGTAACCTACCTTACCACAAAGCTCCTGGGGAAGATGGATTCCCTGCTGAATTCTATTGATGGGCAGGACACAATGTTATTGATACACTACATGCTGCATTTCAAGAAGCGGATAATGTATCTTCATTGGGGCCTCTTTCTAACAAAGCGCTCATCGCTGTGCTACCCAAACCTGATAAAGATCCCCTGCTATGCAGTAGTTATCTTCCCATCTCATTATTAAATTGTGATATTAAAATATTGGCCAGCATCCTAGCGTCCCGCCTTCGTAAAGTATTACCTTCCCTGATACACCACACTCAAGTAGGCTTTGTCCCAGGGCGCTCCTCTCGGAACCATCTTCGTACGTTAGCCCATACACTGTGGTCTGCTAAACACCTTCCAGATGATGCATTAGCTCTTCCACTTGACGCAGAAAAAGCGTTTGATCGCATTGAATGGGACTACCTTTTTACAGTTATGGAACGATTTGGGTTGGGTGTTCAATTTATAACCAAGGTACGCTTATTATATGACAATCCATCTGCTCAAGTGAATTGTGGTGGTTTTTTATCTGACACATTTTTGATTCGGAGAGGAACCCGCCAAGGATGCCCTTTATCCCCCCTTCTTTTCCTCTTAGCTATGGAACCATTAGCTGCCACAATTCACCAAACTGATTAAATCACAGGTGTTCCCCTCTCAATCGGAAACTCTAAAATTTACTTATATGCAGATGATATCCTACTCACCCTTACAAACCTTCCCCGATCTATTCCGTCTCTCCTTTAAATCATCAATGACTTCTCTTTCCTTTCCAGGTTATAAAATTAATTGGGACAAGAGTGAGGCATTACCCATCTCTGATGGAACTACAAAAGCAACTATATACAGTTTCCCTTTTCATTGGCAACCTTCACGCCTTAAATACCTAGGAGTTCTAGTCAATAAAGGTTTGGAAGACATGGTTATAGACAATTTAACTCCTCTGATTTCTCAAATGCAGCGTGATTTTGACAAATGGAAGGCTTTAGGGCTTTCTCTTTGGGGTAGAGTCCAAGCTATTAAAATGGTCACTCTTCCGCGTTTCATCTACATCTTGGGCATGCTTCTCCTTCAGATCCCTTTATCCACGCTTCGATCAATCGACTCCAAGATTAAAACCTTTATATGGGGTTCGGCTAAGCCTCGTCTTGCCGTGACAAAATTGAAAGCTCACCAGCTATATGGAGGAATGGGTCTCCCATCGATTGAACATTATGCCCTCGCATTACACGTCTCTCAAATATCTTATTTGTTACCAGGGATCAAAGATGCTCCACAATGGGTTCATATAGAACGCCATCTTTTATCCACAGATTCAGGTCTTTCTCTTTTATATGGAAGCGGCACTAGTCGTTCTGACCCCAAAAACCCGATTTTATCAGCTATGCATAAATCCTGGCAAAGGGGACATCGTTTACTAGATTCAAACCCGTGCATACACAACAAGGCTCCCTTATGGAATAATTCAGGTATACGTATTAATGGTTGAACTCTATCTTGGCCTTTGTGGCAAACAGCAGGCATTCACTCTGTAGATCAGCTTCTTCATAATGGCGATTTCAAATCATTCTCACAACTAATCTTCCTGCACAACATTCTTTTAAATACCTTCAACTCCAACAGTGTTTGAAGAAACATTTGGGATCGCCCCCTTGGTCGTTTCAACTCTCACCAATATTATCCTATTTAAATACATGGGGAAAACATAAAGGAGTGACTTCTGGTCTTTATAAAACCTTCACGTTTCACCTCTTTTCACAATCCCTCTCTCATAATCTTCACCTTAAATGGCAATCCCGTTTATCAAACTCTGATACAGCTAATGAAAGGGAACAGCTATTGGAGAATCTGCATAAAGGAACCTGTGAAGCAAGGCTTAAATTTTGCTTATTTAAAATACTCCATGATTGGCATTGGTCGCCAGTCAAATTGCATAAAGCCGGCCTACTCTCACATACTAATTGTTGGAGATGCTCCAATTCTGGCTGTGACACAACTCACATTATCTGTGAATGCCCAGTATACAACCTTTTTGGAACTATGTTGGTAAAATTTTGCACTCCACAATGCCCTTACATCTCCCACTCACACCTGCCAATATTCTTTTACATGATTTACGTAATTCCCCAAAGCTCTCTAAACCACAACACCGTCTTTTCCACACTGCATTGGCTACAGCTAAAATATGTATTTTACGTCATTGGAAATTATCCTCTCCACCCTCACAGGAAGAATGGTTGGTAGCCATGATACAAATGGCTTCACATGAACGCACGATCTATAACCTTCAGGATCAAACTGACATATTTCTCCAGACCTGTTCACCTTTTCTAAAAACGAAAGCTGATGATACTACTAATTCTCCCGTTCCTCTCACTGCACCCACATAAGGAGACTAACTCATTGTTCTACATCTTTGTTAATTATGTCTTTCCTATTATTACTTGTTCTGTCTCTTCCACTTTTCCCATATTCTTTTCATTATTACCTTCCCTCTCCTCCTATTTTTCTCCCCCACCTCTCCGTACTCTGGCTCTACCCCTCCACATTATCCTACATATTTTATTTTTTTCTCCTTTTCTTTTTATTTACACTATTTTACTATTTTCTCCCAAATCTACTTTGTCTTAAACTTTTTGCAATGTGAATATTTTCCTATGATAACACATTTCTCTTTGATTAATATGATGATCTCATGTTAAGCTATTGACTCATATTTATATTTGATCTATTTATATTTAATCAATTAATAATATCTGCTGTATCAGTTTCTTATTTATACCATTTACATATCTATTAATTCTTGCCCTCCTTGCATAATTCCCCTTCCCCTCCCCTTACTTCTCTCTTCTTCTTCTCTGCTTTTTCACTATTTATCTACTTATTTATTTAATTATTTAATTATTTATTCATAATATGTCTATTTATATATTCCACATTTATATGCTTTTATTCATCAACAAATGTCATGTATTTATTGTCACTTTTTATCATTATAGAATCCCTCATTTAACCGGCTGCTCCCCATTTTGTTGGCACACTGGTTGGAGCAGAAAAAGAAGTGGTGCCAGGTGGTTTATGGACTGAGAACCTGGTTATCATGCTGCAACAGTAAGAGTTGCTCCTGCTCCAGTTGTTGATACTAATGGACTTGACGTGGGGACTACATAAAAGAAAGTTAGGGCCTCATTTATGAGGTTTTACCATAGGGCAGCGCCGCAGTCCTTCCTGCTGCACTGCCCTACAGTAAACAAAAAGGGCAGGAATGCACCATATCTATTAGATACAGCGCATTCCTGTCCTTTTCCACAGCGCCGGCCACAATGGACTGCCGTGCACCAACGAAGGCACCTTTGCACCATGGTGCAAGGGTGCCTGCATTGCGGGTATGATTATTTCTGTGCAGGAAGGGAAACCTTCCTGCACAGAAACAATCAGAAGTAGCTTTTTCCTTTTTCTATGTGTGCTGCAGAAGCAGCACACACAGAAAAAGGAAAAATGAGGAGAAATAAAGATATTTCTCCTCGTTGTGCCTCCCTTATACCATCCCTGGGGAGGCGTACGTTTTTAGCGCTGCCTCAGATTTACGATTTCTCGTAAATCTGGGACAGTGTCAAAAAGCCATGGATTTTGCTGGGAACGCCCCAGCAACACCCATAGCATGCCCCTTTAACGCAGAAAACTGTATTAAGATGCAGCAATAACCCACAAAAAGTGGCTTAATGCTGCCTGGTAAATATGGAGCAGGAGCCTGCGCCAGGGAACGTCACAAAAAGTGACGTTCCGGCAGTGCAAGGGGCCTCATAAAGGAGGCCCTAAGAGTGGAATAAGAAGAATACAGTTTACTCTCTAAAATGGCGGATGTTAAAGCTGAATGCGAGTGATGTGTGGTATGTGAGCCTATTTGTAAAGGGCGAGGCAGTATGAAATGTGGAAGTTATACTATAGTTTAATGATAGAGATGTTTTGATCTTACTTGGCCTTACTTTGGGATTTCCCAGAAAAGGCAGGTCATATAGAGGTTAGGTTGCATCATGAAGAAGATGTATTGAGGCAGGTGATAGAGAGATGGGATGAAGGTCAGTCTTCTGAAAGCACCTTTGCCACCTGGATTCTGGAAAACATTTCCTTGGCCCACTCACTCTCCTCTTGCTACTTCTTTTTGAGGTCTCAACAGCGCATACCGCCAACCCAGAGAGTGTCCATTTATGTCACATAGCCACATTCTCTGCTTTACTGAGGACACGTGACTGGAGAAAATGTAGTTCCGTGTAATGATCTACAACAAAGGTAACTACAAGGTCTGTCTCCTCCTCGGTTAAGTTCCTCTTCCTCTTATGCGTCTTTGGCTGCATCCTGTATGCTGGAAGTGGAGTTTTTTCGGTCTTAAAAGTCACATAATCCAATGTAAAGATACCAAAGCATTGAGTGGGCTGTATTTATATGCCTGCAGGGTTAATGTTTGTCAAGGATGTGTAATTTAGGTCAGGTAAATGCTGTTACTCCTCCATTCAGAGTTTTCCAGTGCATAGGTGGAGAACTCTGTCTACTGCGTGCTCTTGAAACACAGTTGTATAGTTTCTATTAATAACTTTACATGGCCATTCCAGTCTTGAGAGTCTCCGCCGACTTATATAAGTGGGTAGACTTGTACTCATACTACTAGATGGATATCTCTGCCTGGGAATGGAAAATAACATCCGTGTTGAGATTTATGACTGGAAATGTGTCTATTAAGTTGGCTTATTTTTTAATGAAAAAATGTTACAACAATAACATTTTCTGATTAGTGATTAAATCTTTGTCTTATTGAAATGACCTCAGTTATTGGATATTAGGAACACTTTTAAATGCACCCTCTTTTATACTGTGGTATAAGGATTGTCCAATGCTATGTTCATTTTATAAATAGCTAAGACAACAAATACATGTTGCAAACTTTATATATTTTAAAGTATCTACCCGTTTTTAAAATGTCATACATTTGCTAAAAGTGCATACATTGATGAACATATTAAATTATAGGATTAATTTTGATATTTGAATGCTTTCATGTCAGATGTGAAAACAAATCAACTGCTTTCAATATGATTACTGATAGTAGGTGTATTCATTTTGGGAAGCACTCTGTGCTGACCCTGTCCTCTCTCAATGAAAATGTTCATAAAGAATTTTAAACACGGACCAGCCTGTCTGTTTTGCAGTTTTATGACAACGTCGTCAAAAACTTTTCTAACATGTCAGCATTTACATTTTGGGTCGTTCAAGCATCATGAAGAAAAGCAGAAGGGTTATTCACAGTGAGTGATTCACAATGGATGTAGGTTACTGCCTCCTCCCTACTTAACATGTCATTGCTAATTTCTTAACCATGAAAACTGCACTGTTTAATTGGCGAACTGATCTCTATACTCAGTTGTCTGCTCAGTTGCTGCTCTGGATCTTCCCAAAAGCTTGAACTCGAGCTCTAAACATAAATGAACACGTGCATCGAGTCAGTAGTAAGGCAATATCGATGGTGGGCACTCTAACAATGAAGCCTATCCATAGTCAAAGGTCAGAGGTGACGTTCCCGTGTAACATGACAAAGATGACCTCTATTCGCCTTCTGGCTGGCCAATCTGAGATCAGAGAACACCCTACTAAACACAAATGAAAATGCTGACCTTATAAATTTCCAAAATGTAAAAACTTTCTAAACATTTATCCTCATTGTTTACATCGGAACCAGGTGATCAGCCAGACCTCTTGAAGCAAACCATTTAGTATTTTCACCATAAACATGGTGAGGGGCCTGTGCGTGTTTTGCACAGTGGGTAAAGCGGCCTTATGTTCAGCCTCTATACGTAATCTGTTACTTAAATGGAAAAACTGTTCTTCCTTAACTGAACCTTTTTTTGTCCCCTGCCGATAGTTCCTCTAAGGACATGTTCCGACAGACGTAATGGTTTACAGCTCAGAAAACATAAAAGAGATGTTTTTCTCTGAATTATAGATTTAAATAGTTTGCGGCTCTGTACTTTCAGCAAAGAAGCTGCTGTGAAAATGAAAGAGGTTGTGAAAAAGGTCAAGAACATACAAGTTTCCAGATGCCTTGCCGGAAATGTAATAAATTGACGTTTAAGAGTTGCCTAGGTGGCGAACTCCGCTCCGGTCGCGGAGTTTGCGGAGTTGTCTGCACTCCGCGCTCCGCGGAGCTCGCGGAGTGCAGACAACTCCGCTTCGCGTAGTGCGGCGGAGTTTTTTCCCTGCTTGCGGTTTCGCGTTTGTGAACGGTAAGTTTGCGAGCGCAAGCTGCCGCTCGGGTAGAATTTCTACCCGAGCGTCAGGAATACAAGCGCAAACTGCAGTTCGCACTGCATTCTGCCACTTGCGGAACTCCGTTGAGTTTTTTGTAACTTCGCAGAGTTCCGCGTAGCAAACCTCCGCGAACTACGCCCAGGCCATGTGTCGGCCACGTCCAATAAGAGGTACCCGGAGCACACCTGCCAAAACCTTGATAGCAAACCACTGTACTTTAAACCTTGGTCATATATAGTTATAAACAGTAGATCTGGTGTTACTGTGTGCATTCCAGCAAATATGTGAAACGCAGATGACATCTTACTATTTATAATTTCTGAAAAGGCTTCATTTGGCTAAATGTTCAGATTCTAACTGATAATTACAGCAATGTTTGCTGCTGAAATTAGAAAATATACTCGGGCAATTCAAACTATCTTGGTTTACTACAATCCAGGCATGTTAAAAGGGATGGACATTTAGCGCTGAAATGATAACATCTGAATGATATCAGCATGACAGCAGAATTTGAGAAAAAAACCCTATTTAAAAAAAATATATATATATTGACACACAGTTAATTGTTAGTGCCCAAATGCCAGCTAACCCTGCTTAAGATAAAAAAGATAAAATAAGTGCAGGAAGCTCACATTTTATTAGGAGGCTACGGTATAAAAGGAAGAATTTGGCTAACCCACTATGGTGATTTTCCACGAGCCTCGTGGGGCAGTCTGAGCCGCAACAAGCATATGGAGATAGCAACACCATTGAGCTTCATGAAACAAGGCCAGTGGGCACGTCACAGAGAAAGTGGTGCTGCCTGCATAAGAGGGTGTGCTCCAAGGCAGTGGAGAAGGCTGATAAGAGTGGGGAAGTTGTGGGTGGTGGCTGGGGGTAGCTCACGTGTCCAGCACCAGGAGAAGGCACTGAGCATTACCTCTTTACCAGTCAGTGGCTTCTTTCATGCACTCTGACTAGGTTGGTGCTGGTTGCCCCCACTTCTGTCCTCTCATCTATGTAGTTTTATTAACTAAATGACCCCTAGAAAAGGGATTAAACAGGACAATTCCTTCAGCGCTTGTATCAGGGTTCTATAGCTTCCATTCCAAAATAACGACCTATTAGTTTGCATAAACCAGGTCTACTGTGCTATGGTTACCTAAGTGTGAATTGAGGCATGCAGCACAGCAGTGAATCGACTCTGTTGCAGAGGCCAGGATACATAATGTGACTTGTAAGAAAGGGTCTCATTTGGATAGCCGTCGGTCGGACCGCCAACCGCTATCGCGGCAGTCAGGAGACCGCCCAACAAGCAGTCGGCGGTCTGACCACTGCATTAGGATAGGACCGCAGTGCTGGTGGTTGGAAGTGTTTTATACTGCGGCTTGTGTTGTGGCCCAGGAAAAGGGCCACAGAACAAGCCGCAGTGTAAAGGAGCACTTTGTGCACATCCATGTACCGTGTACGATGGACCATGTGGTGCATGGCACATGGTGCATGGAAGTGCGTGGAGGCACTACATGTGCCCACTAGGAACAGAGTACCGGTTTGGGGCCCCGAAAGTCTCTTTCTGACAGCCTTTTCATGGCTGTCAGACCTCCATGAAAAGGCTGTTGGAAATGGGCATTGTAATCCCGACGGCGGTGCCTGCCTCGTCACTGCCTCCTTTCGGGATAACGATCACATCACATCAGCCACTATCGCCTAGAAGTGAAGTAATGAAACTCTGCCTAACCGCCAACTGGAAAAAGCAAAAGCAAGATCCAGACTCGGATGATGTGGAAGAAAAGTGCAGTAGTATTCCAATAGCATGCAGATCAGAAAAGGTACTGTTTGGAAGTCATCAGCTGTGAGAGGCACAGGTTCAAGGGAAAACAGCATGTTTCACAGTGTAAATAACAGTGCAGACTCAAGCATTCATGGTGTTCTAGTGTTCAAGCCGTAAGGCTAAAGGCGGCCACAGGCATGAACTGAAAACAGCACAAAACAATACTGACAAGTAAAATAAGAGCAAAAGTATGAACTTGAACGGGGATAGAACATTTCCCCAAACGCTGTGTAATAACAGCTGGATATTTCCTGGGCCTTGACCGTAATGCATAAAATAGCACCCTGTGACAATCTGCAGGAATAGGCACAGTACCCTAAAAGCAGTGTGGCAGGTTCTCTCCAGGTATGGTCACCAAATGCAAAGTCATGAAACACATCCAGAGTCATGTAAAAAGAAACCTTTTTTTTTTAAATTAATTTTATTAGTTTTAAAACATAAAACATTCACGATGAACGAAGTGCACAGATGTTTGCGTATCTACACATTGTAGATGTTAACAATGACAGGCATAAAAAGTTATATTTGACGGTATCTGTTGTAGCATCCTGCAGGAGACTGGTAACACACAAGATATTCACAGTGATAACCTGGAGCACTGGCGCAGAAAGAAAAAAGAAAAAAAAAAATCCTGAGAGAGAGACATGACAGTCATGGCTACATGGAACTCCCAACACATTTCCGGAATTGCATACATGCGTAAATCATGGTTAAATAACATACAGTTTTATAATTACGTTTCATTAGTGGTATCAATTGGATGTGCAAGGAGATATGTTTTGAGGGGGTCCCATATGTCCCTGGGTTTCGAGGCCAATGGTAATAGTTCCGCATAGGTAGTCGTTTGATCCTGCCAGAATAGCATATCCTTAACCCAGTCCTTGAATTTAGGAGCTCTACCCCGTCCTCATCTACAGGCTGTTCTTCGCTTAGCCAGTAGCAGCCCTAGGGAAATGAATCTTCGGTGTCCCACCTCAATAGGCTCTGTGTAGCTGAGAAGAGCGGTTAATGGTGACATCTTAACAAGGGGCGATGTCATCTGTTGCAATGCTTCAAACACTTGTGTCCAATATTCTGTGATACTGGGGCAGGCCCAAGCAAGATGTAGAAAACCTGCCTGTCCCATCCCACATCTGTCACAACAGTCGTGATCACGCAGTCCGTGTCCATACATTTTGACGGGTGTATAATATATGCGGTGCACGAATTTATAGTGTATAATGCATAAGCGACAGCTTGAGGACACCAGCTCTGTCTGTTTGCAGCAGTAGAGCCATTGTTTTTCCGTAACTGTCTGCCCCAGTTCCACTTCCCATTTCACCCGTGTATTACAACGTACCAGGGTTTGGTTGGAGTATATGTTATGGTATAATGTGGACACTACATGTGAAGCCGTCTCCGTTAGTAACAGCGTGTGTAGGGGAGCTAGGGTTTGCAGTTCATGCGGATATGACGGTGTGTGTTCTTTAAGTCCTTGCCGCAGCCGGACATATAAAAAAACATCCATGGGAGAGGGTGCAGATGCAGCGAATATCTGCTGCATTGTGCGGAATTTCCAGTTCAGATATAAATCTCCCCAGTTGCGTATGCCAAACTTGGCTTTGGTATGTTTAAAAAACCCCTCTTGTAGGACAGGCATCTTAGGGTGATACGTTAGATTGAGAATAGGTGAGTATATCATAGGCACTTGCAGGCGCGTGGCTATACGCTGCCAGGTTTTCACTGTGCATGTGACTGCTGTAGGGTCGGCCCCACGGGATTGGGGCATGCTCAATATGACTCTCTCCAAAGGTATGGGATCTGCCAGCCAGTGTTCCACCGCCACTTGCAGCATGTACTTAGGTGGGTGAAACCAGTATTGGGTGTAATGTGCTTGCGCACAAATATAGTACAATTCCAAATCTGGAATATCAAACCCTGCATGAGAATAGGGTCTAGTGAGCACCTCCCACTTCAATCTGGCTTGTTTGCCTCCCCAAACTAACCTAATCATCTCAGTACGGAGCATATTAAAAAAATGTCTACCGGGGTCAAATGGGATGTTCATGAACAGATACAGTAGCTTGGGGAGAATAACCATCTTTATGAGAGAATCGCGTCCCTCCATGGATAGAGGAAGAGCAATCCATCTTGTGACGCAACTGGTAATATGTGCTAGAGTTCTGCCATAATTTAAGCGCATTAATTCTTCCCGATCCAAGGTGACATGTATCCCCAGATATTTCACCTCCGTAGCACACCATTCTATGGGGAAGTCGGGGTCGAATTGCGCCGTAGATGAGGTGAGAGAAAAGAGCTGGGATTTCACCCAATTGATATGGATCCCCGACAGTTCCCCAAAGCGGACAAACTCACGTAACATGGGGTTTAAGTTCTGCTGAGGGTCTCTAATATATAGGGTGATATCATCTGCGTAGAGGGAGATGAGTATTGGACGCATTTGGCACCGCAGGGCTTTATCATGATGATGCTGTCTAATTTTGGCCGCAAGGGGCTCAATCGCAAGAGCAAAGAGGAGCGGGGAAAGTGGGCATCCCTGCCTCGTGCCTCGCGTAATGGGAAATGACGAAGAGACCAAGCCATTAATCAGGACTTTAGCCACTGGTGAGTTGTATAGCAAGCTTACCCATGCCAAGAATCCCTTGGGAATACCCATACATTGCAATATGTTGAATAAATAGTCCCATTCAACTGAATCAAAGGCCTTCGTGGCGTCTAGAAAGACTGCCGCGAGAGCCAGGTTGGAGTCCACATTATGTAAGATAGAGAATAATGTGCGGAGATTATGGGATGTCACTCTCCCTGGAATGAAGCCAGCCTGATCAGGCAAGACAAGTTTCTCCATCAGGAGGCTCAGCCTATTAGCTAGCATTTTGGCAAGTATTTTTGCGTCATTATTAATTAAGGACAGTGGCCAGTAGGAATTACATGAGTCTGCAAGGTTGTTTGGTTTTAAGAGGGAGGTAATGAGGGCTTCCCTCATTGAGCTCGGGAGGATGCCTGTTTCATGAGCTTCTTCATAGACTTCTTTCAGTATAGGGATCAATTGGTCTATATAGGTTTTGTAAAAGTCTATTGGGAGGCCATCCGATCCTGGGGCCTTACCAGACTTAATTTGCATGATAGCAGTGCGTATCTCCTCTGCTTCAAATGGCGCCGCAAGGAATTCTCTCTGCGAATCTCCTAGCCAGCCAATAGCTACATCTCCTAAATAATCAGACAGGTCCAGTGGGTTTTGTCTGCGGGTGCTATATAAAGTTGTATAATAGGCAGTGAAGGCATCTAGTATGTCCCCGCTATCTCTAAGTCTCGCGCCAGTTAACCCTGGGCGTAGTTTGCGTAGTGGCGCTCCGTTACGCGAAGTGCACTTCGCACTACGCAAGCTACGCAAACTGCGTAATGCGGTAGGGAAAATGCTGTTCGCACTGATTGCACAGTGTCAGATGCTTGTCCGCACTGTGCAATCATTGCAAACGGCATCTTGCACAGTGCAAGCGGTCATTTTCTGCCGCTCGAGTAGATTTGTACTCGAGCGGCAGTTTTCTCAACGCGGACTGGTAGTTTCTCATCGCGAGCGGTCGTGAGCATACGCGACCACTCGCAATGAGAAACCTGACCTCCCCGCGTTGAGTATCTCGCCGGGAGGTTTATTTTCCATGCTCGCGATCGGCAACTTGATGTTGCTGATCGCGAACGAGGAAAAAGTCTCGCCGAGATGTCATTTTGCTCGCTCGCGGTCGCCAACTTGACGTTGAGGACTGCGAGCAAGCAAAAAATGCCCGCTACGCGTTTTTGCACTGTGCTACGTGCAATTCGCTTAGTGCGTAGTAGCGCAAACTACGCAAACTACGCGAGCGTAGCATAGTCCTACGCCCAGGGTTAGCGCCAGTGTCATCTTTCAATTCTGCAATATAATTGGAGAAGCGAGGTCTATGGATCCCTTCCACCAGTGCTGTCCCCGGTCGCTCCCCTTTGCCATATCGACGCACAGTGAAATATTTCCCCCTGAAACGAGTTTCTCTTTCAGCAGTGTCTTTATATTCCGAGAGGGTATCTCTAAAGGCTGCCTGGAGCGTGCCATTGATGTCATTCCCCAAGTCTCTTTCCAGTGTCTTAAGCTCTCCTTCCAGGCGGCGCAAGTATCTTCGAATGTCTCGCAACACTCCAAAACTCTTGGCCATACAAAAGCCGCGCACCGTGACCTTAAAGGTTTCCCATACTGTACCCACATGTGTGACCGAACCAATATTCCTTTGGAAGAAGTCAGTGATTTCCTCTCCCAGTTCGGACTTAAAGGCCGTGTCTAGCAGTGTCTCCGGAATGAGTCTCCAGCTCCTGGGAGCCAAGCACAGTGTCGGAGGGGACAATGTCAAGCACACCGGTGTGTGATCGGAATATGTCCAGGCCAAGTGTTCCGTTTTAACTATCCATGGCCCAACACCCCGAGTGACCAAGCAGAAGTCCAGTCTGGCCCAAGTGGAATGCATAGTAGTGTTCCCTCCCTTCCCTCTGGGTGAACATATCTCCAGGCATCTAAGAGACCATTACAAGCAAGCAGGTCAGACAATATATCTTGTGTTTTAGTGTAGTGGTGCGGGAGAGGCTTAGATCGATCTGCAATGGGGTTTATGACCATGTTAAAATCTCCGCCCCAGATTACATGTGTGGAGCCTACTTCAAGGATTTTACCCCAAAGTGTAGTATAGAATGCTGGGTCATCTACATTTGGACCTTAGCAACACACCAATGTAACAGAATTCAGCCTACCCCACAACATACAGTATCTCCCTTTTGTATCATAGGTCATGCCTTCCATAATGAATGGAGAATTCCTTTTTATCAAGATCGCTGTGCTCCTAGAGTAAGAGGAATAAGAAGAGAACACCCTGTGCATGGCCCATTTGCTAGCAAACATAGGGGGATGTGCCGGGTCAAAGTGCGTTTCCTGAAGCATAGCAATGTGTATATGATGCCTACCAAGGTATGCCAGTATCTGCCAGCGTTTGCGCAGGTCTCCCAGCCCCCTGACATTCCACGTCAATAATCGTATTTTTAAAGGGTCAGTGTCCTGAGACATAGGGGAAGTGTCAGACAAGGCTACAAAAGTAATTAAATCCTATCCTGCCAAAGGTGCTCTGTGCGTGCATCAACAGATTTAAACATTTCAAATTGTATTTTATGGAAATACGAAAGAACAATCCCAATCCCACCCCCTCACACAACAGCATCCCAATCATGCTGGTATCTGTTTGTCCACCCACCTCCCATAAAACACAACTAGTCATGCGACCGTTAAAGTCCCAAAGTATATGGGGAACGCCCTTGGGGGGTACATTAGGGGGCACACAAGGTTCTCTCTTCCCACCAGATGATGGAGGAGATCCATCTTAGGCTAGAATGGAGAAAGAGAGGTTTGACGAGGTATTTCCCATTACAAGATGTCGCCCGTTATTTTCTGCAGGGCTTAGTTTCAAAAGATCGACTATGAGATGCCGTTTATTAATGGTGCCCCTTAATTAACATCATTTGGTGCCACTAAATATTCTGTGATATGAGTTTTTTGGCGTTATGCTACGTGCCTCTCCTTTTTTCAAATCTCTATATACCATTTTTTCGGTACGGCATGTCGCTTCGATGGGATGAAAATCTGATGTCCTACACCTAATGGGACGTCGGATAGGGTATACGTGTCAAGGATATTTGATATTTGCCGAGTATGCATTTATTTGGCGATTACTGTGTTTGCATTTTTTCTTGTACTCATTCCATTCAAAGATGGCGCCGAATATGGAGATGTTGTTATTTGCTGGTTTCAAATCACGCTCTGAGCGTCTCTAAATATGGCGCTGGCCGATTTCCCATACAATCGTCGTTGAGCACACCAGCTTCCATAATTCACAGGTGAAGCTGGTTTCGCTTATTTTCAAAAGTATTTAAAGCCCACGGAGGTACGAAACAGAGGTTCTCTGCCTTCGGATGTCGTTTGGGAGGTGTGGGCGACCGCTTATCACTGTAAGTTTTTATGTGAGCCCGGGCGTATTATTATTCGCTTTGGGGTTGACGAGTTTAGGATTTTGGTAACCCTATCTTCTGGGTTTGAAATTTTGTAACTGTTTTTAATGGGACGTTTTAAGCTGCACGTCATTATATTACATTGGTGTGATATTGCAATATGAGGCTTTAAGGTATACATTATTTTTGTATTTAGGCTATTATGATTACTATATATGCCTTTCTGGACGGTAGTATACCTTTTTGTAAGTTGAGGAGTACATTGCTAAGTATGATAGACTGAAGGTGCACTAGGTGCACGCTGTTAGATGGTGACCCGTTTTTGAAACTTTAGTGATAAAAGGGAGATAAAAGGGAGATATTCTTACAGCAACGATGCCTGTTACAAAACTTACACCAATGACGCCTGTTACAAAACCCCTTTTTTTAGTGTCGGTGCTCTCTCTCCCCTTATTTTCAGGCAGATTTTATCCCACTGGGGATTATGAATACAGATTAAGGGTACCCACCCTATTGTTCATCTGCATGGTTACTGGTACGCTGAGCAGACTTGGTAAGTTTAAGTTAGGGACATTTAATGTTTTAGAATCATGACACGACTAGTGTGAGGGTATTAATCTTCATAGCAATACATTATCGATTCTTAAAAAATGTGAGGTGTTTTAGGCTCCCCTATTTGGTTGCTAGGTAAATGATGACATCTGTAATCAACTTTAATAGTATTCTATATAATCTATTATAGATGATGAGTTGGAGGTATATTATCGCCATAAAGTTACTTATTCTTCCATTCTGTGAACCGACTACGGATAATGATTACTGAGTCCGTGTAGTTGATGTAAAGAGGTGAGGTTGAATAATTCCTTTTTTCCTCTTTGTCTCCGTCTTAACTAGCACTTCCTTCCCATTTTAAGCTTATTTTTTTGCGGCAGATTCGGACTGTTATTTGTTTTTATTTTTTTGCTATATGGAGTATATAAAAAATCAATTTATATAAATCTGTCCTTTTTACAAATCCCCTGCTTTTTTGTATAATATAAAAAATTCTTTTTTATATAAAATATCTTTTTCTTTACATGTGTCTTGTACACATCTCCATGTGCTATTTAAACTGATGTGATAAGCAATGAACATTTCTATTCTGTCTTTATAATATGGGACTATTCCATTAAGTCTTAAATATGTTCTATTTTATGAAATGGAAAATGTGAATCGAATAAGTGTAAAAGGAAGAAAAATAAGCTATCAAGATTCTTTGGCCCACATGCATCAAGCTAATTTGCGAGCGGAAACATTGCGAATCGGTAAAAAATGCCGTTTCCGATCGCAAAATAGCCAGTTCTGATGCATGAAGCAAATTCCCACAAAATATTAGTTTTCGCAATTTTAGCGCTTCATAAAATACAGAATCGGTAATACCGATTCTGTATTTTATGAAGCGCAATTAAGAAATCGCAAAATGGGATGCATCAAGTTTTCGCAAATACAGAACTAGCCAAAAATTGCTATTTGCATTCCTTAAACTAGAAGAAATCAAATCAGGTGGTAAAAATTACACATAAGCAAAAACAGGTGGAAATCATCAGCAAACAACTTAAACAGTCCCAGAATGCATCACAATGACCCACTATGGCAGCGCTCTACGTCGTGGCGAGGATGATGAGGCTGAGAGCAGCAGCACAGAGGAGAAGGAGGATCCAGGAGAGAAACTTCAGAGTGCGCGTCACATTGCTAGGGCAGACGGAGGAGGAGATCTATGATAAATATAGGCTGAATGCTGCAGCTATCTTAGATCTAATTGCTGAGTTAGACCCTATACTGCAGCGGCAGACCAGCAGGACACATGCCATACCCACCCATGTGCAGGTCCTGTGTTCCCTGCATCTCCTAGCTTCAGGGACCTTCCAGGGAGTAACTGCTGCAGCTGGAGGGGTCTCCCAAAGTGCCCTATTGTGCTTTTTTAACAGTTTCCTAAATGCCATGTTGCAGAGGATACACAACCACATCAGGTTCCCCACGACACCACAGGAATTGATGCAAACCAAATTAGATTTTTATAAGGTTGCACATTTCCCACATGTGATTGGTTGCATCGATGGGACGCATGTACCCATATGTCCCCCTGCAGTGAATGAGTATATCTACCGCAACCGGAAATCTTACCATTCACTCAACATACAGGTAACATGCAACTCCAAAACACTAATCACTGACATAGTGGCAAGTTACCCTGGCAGTGCACATGACGCCTACATCTTCCGGCACAGTGGTATACACAGATGTCTACTTGCGGGGGATTTTGGAGAAGGATATCTTCTGGGTAAATCAATGTAATACTGTATTTCAAAACTGTTCGCCATGGTGACACATAGCAGTGACTAATGTATGTTTATCTCTCACATCCTGTAGGTGATAGCGCATACCCTGTGAGGTCTTACATACTCACCCCATACCTGAATCCTGCCACACAAAGGGAGCGATGTTACAATTGTGCGCACATTGCGACGCTCAATGTGATAGAAAGGACATTTGGGGTACTAAAATCACGATTCCGCATCCTACACAAGACCGGTGGGGCATTACAGTATAGCCCGGAGAAATGCTGTAAGATTGTGGCAACGTGTGCTATGTTGCACAACATAGCCACTAATAGAGGCATACCCTTGGTGGACTCTGACAGCAAGCCAGAACAGGACATACAGCCGACACAACCACCCCATGCAGCAGGCGGACCAAATGCAGCAGAGGGCAGACAAAGAAGAGCAGAAATCACGCAACATTACTTCTAAGGTGAGTAAGCACACTGACAACACAGTATTTTGTTAAAGGTTTAATGTGACAGTTGTGTGGTTGTGTTAATGCACACATACCATGTACAGACAATTGCTTTCCATTGCCTTGGGACTGCAACTACAGTGTGAATAAGTAATGCATATCTGGTTACCTCACCAGATTGTTTAAATGTCCAAATGTCTAACTCTTCCTGTGACGCCCTCCTGTGGCCCTTGTAGTAGGCCCAGCTACATCGGACATGGTGCCTTCTGTGCCTGCCTGACTCCTGCTACTGCGCCTCCTGCTATGTGCCACAGGCTCCAGTAGGCTGCTAAGGCTGGAGGCCTCCTCACTGTCCCCCCCTCCATGCATGAGGTTCCCACCGGCTGCTGCTGTCTTTAGCCCTTCCACAGCAGTGGTGACCTGGGTTAGGTCCCTGGCCACATCCCCACAGCAGTGGGTCATCTCAATCTGCATGCCGACTGCACGCCTATAAAGCTGAGCTGTTGTAGTACTCAGCCTGTTGATGGCCCTGGTGTATCCGTGCATGTGCCCCATAGAATGGTGTTGCCTCCTGGCATTAGAGACATGCTCAGCCTGGATGACCCTGCACATCTGTTCAATGGCTGTTGCTACACGGTCAAGTTTCTCACTGTTTGCCCTGAGCCCCTCAACGAGTGCAGCTGTCTGCTCCTTCATGCAGTCACGTATACCACCCATGTGTGTGCCCATTGTTCCCAGTTGCTCCTGCATAATACGCATGTTCTTTTGTTGCAGGCGCTGGACCCTCAGCATCTTGGATTCCAGCACACTGCAGGCAGCTTCACCAGCGTCCTCAGCAGACCTCAGAAATGCACTTGGCCTTCGCCTGCGGAACGGACTGTGACGTTGCGGGATTGTTCCCTCTGGTGTTGGGGGTGGTGGTGTATGGGCAGTGCCCTGTGGGTGCACTCCTGTTTGGTTATCCTCCTCACTATCCTAATCGGGCAGTGGTTGGACTCTTCTCCTGCAATGAGTGGGAACAGGTAGGGGCGAGGATGCTGGCATCTCTTGTTCTTCATCTGGCTGTTCTGTATGTCCCTCAGAATCGTGTACGTCTGCCACGTCACTCTCCTGTGATGCATCTGTGAGGAAAACAGTGCAAGATCATTTTTTTTTAGAAAAATGAAATATATTTTTTTTGCACGTTTGTGACATTGCACTTACAAAAGTCTAATAAATTGACTTCTGTGATGTAGAAAGTCTACTGCTGTCACTTCCTTGCTGTACTATGCTGCAGTTGAGCTGTGCTACTCCATCCATGCTTTGCCATATCATTTGTATGCATACAACTCCCACAATGCATTAGGGGGTTGCAAGTAAGAGGTGGACTGGCCTCATGTCTGCTACACTACGCAGGGTATGCATTTGTGGCAGTTTGGGTTACATTTCTATAAAAATATGTTTGATTGTGCTCTTACCTTGGGAGGTCCCTGCATGTCCTGAGGTGTCAATCTGCGTGATCCCGACAACTGCCTCTGGCTGCAGAGTGGATTCCACCAAGTCGTCCAGTGGGGTGTTTGCAGGCTGAGTGGATGTTCCCCCTCCTGTTTTTCTTGCAGAGTCCAGCCTTTGAGCCACTCTCTCTTTTGCCCGGCTGCGAAGGTCATACCATCTCTTCTGTAGGTTGTTGATGTCACTGTGTGTTACCCCCACAGAATTGACCCTGGCTTGTATCCCAAGCCAGATCTTCCTCTTCACTGGCTCTGCAACATGCAGGGATAGTTTCCCAAACAGCTGGTCATGTTTTTGTACAACTTCCTCAGTGAGTATTTCAAGTTCCCTCTCACTGAATTTAATCTTCCTCTTCCTGCCTTCTCCTTTTTGCTGTTTTTTCCTGTGTCCATGGTGTTTGTTTGTCTCAACTTCTGCAGGTAAAAGTATTTTCCAGGCTGAGCACCAACAGTCTTCCTCCTCCTCAGTCTCTCCCTGTGTACAGGTGTGTGGAATCTGAGAATCACTTCCTGCTTGTGATGTCATCTCCATGAGACAATTGACGCTTTCGCAATTACCGATTCTTAAATTGCGAATTCGCAAATACAGATTCGGTAAATAAGTAAACGGTAAATATTTTAGCGATTTTTAAGGAATCGCAAATATTTACCGATTTATTTGATGCATTCGGTTTAACGATTCAGTAATAGCGATTCCTTATTTCTTGCTATTTTAGAATCGCTAAATCTTTATTTGATGCATGTGGGCCTTAGTGTGTTATGTTGTAGTTTAGTATCTATGCAGATTTTAAGGGTTTGAGCTTTGAGCTTTTAAATAACCTGTCTTTGTGTGTATATCTGTAATATTTCAATAAGTCTTAACTATGTCCGTCAGTCAAGTGATATGATTTGGTGTCTTATATATGTTTTATGTTACTTTGTTTGCAGCCCTGAAGAAGTTCTCATGGCTTGTTGCCGAATAGAACGAAACGCGTTGGCTGCCTTTTAGTAAAATTTCATTTGGATTTGATAATAAAGGATTGAAAGAAAATACAAAGAGACTGAAAAGTTTTTTGTTCAAGTGCACTGCTCTTTATGGAATATAGCTTTTGAATCTGTGAACAGTGGCACCGAAGGACAACAGGTGCCGAGAAGTGTGCATGAACCATTACTCTAATAGGACTGCAGCACAGCCGTGAGGTGCTTTTCTATAAGTCCGTTGCCCAAGTTCTTTTGTTGGATTTACTCGATCTGCAATGGGGTTTATGACCGTGTTAAAATCTCCGCCCCAGATTGCATGTGTGGAGCCTACTTCAAGGATTTTACCCCAAAGTGTAGTATAGAATGCTGGGTCATCTACATTTGGTCTGTAGCAACACACCAATGTAACAGAATGGGAGTTCAGCCTACCCCACAACATACAGTATCTCCCTTTTGTATCATAGGTCATGCCATCCATAATTAATGGAGAATTCCTTTTTATCAAGATCGCTGTGCTCCTAGAGTAAGAGGAATGAGAAGAGAACACCCTGTGCATGGCCCATTTGCTAGCAAACATAGGGGGACGTGCCGGGTCAAAGTGCGTTTCCTGAAGCATAGCAATGTGTATATGATGCCTATCAAGGTATGTCAATATCTGCCGGCGTTTGCGCGGCTCTCCCAGCCCCCTGACATTCCACGTCAATAATCGTATTTTTAAAGGGTCAGTGTCCTGAGACATAGGGGAAGTGTCAGACAAGCGCTACAAAAGTATATAAATCCTATCCTGCCAAAGATACTCTGTGCGTGCATCAACAGATTTAAACATTTCAAATTGTATCTTACAGAAATACGAAAGAACAATCCCAATCCCACCCCCTCCCACAACAGCATCCCAATCATGCTGGTATCTGTTTGTCCACCCACCTCCCATACAACACAACTAGTCATGCGACTGTTAAAGTCCCAAAGTATATGGGGAACGCCCTTGGGGGGCACATTAGGGGGCACACAAGGTTCTCTCTTCCCACCAGATGATGGAGGAGATCCATCTTAGGATAGAATGGAGGAAGAGAGTGGCCCAGCATTGTTCATTTTCAGTCCCGCATAATATGACAGTTCCTCTCTCTCCGCCTCCCCGCCACACAATCTACTTATCTGTATGTAGCATCATGTCAATGCCGGCCAAGCGCAGTGCGTGGTAGGCATTCAGTCAGGCAGATGGTCCTGGACAAGAGGAACAGTCTCTCCGATCAGCAGGGTATTTAAAGATGCCAGGCACCCACAGAGGTCCACGACAGCCCCGAGGGACATGAGCCATTTATCTCAGTCTGATGTCGGTGACGTTGATCTGGACGGGGCTCCCTGTGACATGCGAGGAGAGATGTGTCGTTTGAGTCGTTTTAGAAAGTCTTCCACTTGTTGTGCATTAATGAAGAAATATTGTTTACCCTGGTGTGTGACACATAGGCGCGCCGGATACAGCAACGCATAATCAATTTGCGCGTTGCACAGTTTCAGCTTCACTTGAACGAATTTCCGTCTCGCCTCTTGGACTGCCGGAGTGAAGTCAGGGTATATAGTAAAGTCATTACCCTCGAAGTTCAGTTGCTTTTTTCTCTCAGGCCATTTTCAAAGCCACATCGCGGTCCCGAAAATTGAGGAAACGAGCAATAATCGGGCGAGGATGACTTCCTGGGGGAGGCCTGGGACCCAATGAGCGATGCGCCCTTTCGATTGTTAAGTGCTGCGAGAATACCTCATCGCCGAAAGTCCCGCGCAGTAGGCGTTCAACGAAGTCCTCCATCTTACCAGTGTTGTTACTTTCTGGAAGTCCAATAATACGCACATTATTACGCCTACTGCAGGCTTCTAAGTCCTCATTTTTAGCAGCGATCACTTTGAGGACTTTATCCATTTGGGCGATGTGCTTTTGCATTTGGGTCGTGGTGTCTTCTCCATCCAAGATGCGTTTTTCCGCCTCTACGATCCTTTCCTCATGCCTGTCCAACTTCTGAACCACAGAGTCCATTCGAGCGTTCATGGAGTCCATTTTGGACTCTGTGGAGGTAAGGCTGTTCTGCATTGCGTGCAGGAGGGCTTTGACATCATCCTCCCGGGACGTTTCTGGGTCTTGTGTCTGCTCTGCTCCAGAATTATCTGGGTCATCTGCGCTAGAGCGCGTGTTAGTTTTCCTGGCTTCAAAGGGCAACTTTGATTGCTTGCCATCCGCTTTCCCCATATTGGGTCTAACGCAATGACCAGGTCGAATCTCCGGGGAAATTGGCCAAAGGTTTCCGGTGAATCAGCGTGTTTCAAAATACGGAGGAGGACCAAACACACCTGCGTGACAGACAGGTCTTCGGCTTGAATTTTCAATAGAGATCTTCCTACGCGCCAGGGCCTCACCTCTGTGTGTAGATCAAGCTATGACAGTGCGTGGATTCAATTTTGCATAGGCAGATGGTCGTATTGAGGTGTACTACGCGGCCAATCCCCCAGACAGTAGAGTTTGTGCATGTAATAAGCACCAAAGTCAAGGCAGTCGTTGCAGCTGCGGGGTATAATATCTTCTATATCTGGCTCCAAACTCCATGCGCATCTAGAGGTTTGCAGCAAATAAAATGTCTGAACAGACGGAAATATCACAGCGCAGCGTGGCCTGGGAGTGCCGTCCTCTGTCTATATATCAGATGCTGCCCACAGATGCCGCATGGATCATGGCAAAGCAGGGGGGAAGCGGCTGCCCATATGGTTCACCCCAGTAGTTAGGACCAAGGAGGGTAGTATGTGGTGGGCCCGTGCTTCATAGCCGATGTCCACGCCAGTGCTCAGCAGCCATACAGAAGAGCAATATTAGTGGGGCTGTGCCAAGCGGTCCCATGTGGGAGAGGCGCAGCGTCACGCAAAATGGCTGCAGCAGCTGGGGCGGGCTTGAGAAAAAAATGCAGCACTGTGTATGGCCCGGCTTCCTGCAACACACTGCTGGAATTATGTCTGCTGCGCTGGGCCGTGCAGGGTATTGTATAGGGTTGGGGACTCGAGTGACAGCCTGTTTGTGAAGGATGATGTACGCTGTAGTAGCGCGATGTCTCTAGAGCGGCTCAGCCCCTCCGCGGGCGCCGGGGGCTCAATTTACACACTGGTGCTTCCCCACCATCCGATCTGCAGGCACCAGCAAAGGTGTAACGCTTCACACCTCACCACTATGGCATCAGAGGGCGGTGGAGAGTGTCAGGAGCAGTGCCGCGAAGGCCGCGGGAGTCGGAGCCACGCCGGAGGGCCGCAGCACAACGGGAGACAGCCGCAGCACACGAAGCAGCCCCGAGAGACCGCGGCAGCAGGTTTATTCAGGCTCCCCACCGCACATCCAGGCACCGTCTCCACCACGCCAGGACGATCAGGGCACGATGGAGTGTGAGACCCAATCAGCAGTCTCACCTGAGCAGTGCTGTCTGCCACCGCAGCGCGGCCTCCCCGGAGCAGCCCAGCACCCACGCATGCGCCGGGGGCTCGATTGGGCGGAGACTGCCGGCTTGCCGTCCAGCAGTGCGCACCAGTGTCTCCGCACCACCAAATCTGCAGGCGTTGGCACAGCCATCGGCACCCACGCCCCACTATTTTGGCATCAGTGGGTAGCGGATGGCGTCAGGAGTGCTCGGCACGATAATAGGAACAGCTCAGTCGTTTGCAGGCAGGATAATATGTAGGATAATGCCGCTGGGTGTCAAGAGCCCCACTACAGTGCGGCCATATTGGTCGTGCGCCACCTAGTGCCCCCGTAAAAAGAAACCTTTATTGGCTAAAAGAACAGCTTAGTCCACAGCAAATGCCCCAGGAGGTCTGTTTGACAACAGTCACACATATTCATGTAAACGCTATACATATTCTCATAAAGAACACTCTGCCAGCCAATGAGAAGAATCCACAAATATCCATAAAAGTACAAATGGTATCCATTCAATTGATTTTACTTAAACCTTGGAAATCTCAACAAAAATATATGTAGATCAAATCTTCATTACTTACACCTTTATTACAAATACCTTAATCCAATCAAATTCATGCATACATTCCTTATAAATATTTCTATTATAAAAAAGATACATCATACACATAAAAACAGTGAAAAACTAACCAAGCAAACTCAACATTCAAATTTAATCATTAAAAACTTGGAAGGGTGAGTCATTTATAGTATTTGAAGTACATGTTTTCGTATGAATCCCAAAGACATAAATGATCCTACCTTTCCGGACTCTTCTCTTATAACCTCTCACATTTTGAATATACATAAAATAGGAGTCCATAGTTTTGACTGCATGAGTCAAGGCCTTCGTCATGATGGAAACAATTGTGGCTATATATATGTTACAACATCTCAATATTGTACACATTTAATTGGTGGTAAAATATCTAAAACACTTTCCCTATTGTTGCTTCTAATGGAGTGGAAATAGTAATAGTAAATCTAACTCCTGTGAAGTCCAAATCTTTCCCTGGTTTTGCTAATATTGGACTGGGTATATTAAATCTAAACCCTCCAAAGTCTAACACTTTCCCTGCTTTTTCTTACGTTAAAATGGGAATAAGAAATGAAACCTTCGAATGATCAACACTTTCCCTGCTTTTGCTTAGAGTGCGAACAGTAAATCTAACTCCTCGAAAGTCCAACACTTTGCCAACAGTTGCTTAGACTGGAGTGCAAGTAGTAAATCTAACCTCTCCAAAGTCCAACACTTTCCCAGCAGTTGCTTAGAATGGAGTGGGATTAACAAATATACCCCTCCAAAGTCCTATACTTTTCCTGCTTTTGCTTATATTGTAGTTAGAAAAGTAAATCTTACTCGTTCAGAGTCCAACACTATGGGGCCGATTCCGATCTCGGCCGGTAGGGCTCCGAATCGGATTCGACATAACCGGATCCGATTCGGAGCCCTATTTCCCGACCGATTCGTACGCGCGTCCGGACGAGCGAGTACGATGCGAAATCGCCGACCGACTCGTTCGGGCGTCCCAACCGCTCCGACCGACTCGTTCCCGGTTCTAACCGCACCGACCGACTCGCTCGGACACGACTCGCACCGCGCAATGGAGACGTTCCCCGGCCGGGTAAGTACGATGCGCGCCGTGAGCAGTCCGACCGACACGCGCCGTCCGGCTCGAAAGAGCAGTCAGAGCCATACTTCGGGGGTCCATGTCGGACCCCCCTGTATGCGTAGCCGCGCGAGTCGCACACAGGGGGGACCCATGGGTCCCCCCTAAATGTGCGTGTACGGCGCGAGTCGCTTCGCCGCGTACCCGCTGTAGGGGGCGCCCTTGTTCGCCTCGCACCCATTGAGGCAATGGGAGCCCGCGTACGCGTTGTACGACCGGCTCCCATTGACTTCAATGGGAGTCCGACCGACTCGAGTACGATAGCATACGGACGCATCGTACTCGTTCGGTCAGGCTGCACGGGTCCGATTCGGTCGGAAATCTCTCCGGGTCCGGCTCGATCGGAGAGATTTCCGGCCCGAATCGGAATCGGCCCCTATATGTACATAATTGTGTTTGTTTTTTTAGGGGTTAGATGTACTCTTTTTATTATTTGTACTCTATATATATTTGGTAATTTTAATATTTTAAATATTGTTCATAATTTTGATTTCATATTTAAAATTGTTTAAATATTATTTGAGATTTTTTAAGTGTATATTTGTTTTAATGGACATTAAAAATGCAAACTATTTTTTTTTTTTAGAAGGTACTGTCCCAGTGTATTTTTTAAATATTTTGGTAGGTTATATATGTATTACATAAACTCTGGTTTTTGTTGAAAATAATTTTAAGACAATTTTTTTGTGTCACAATATGTTTTGTGGATGATATTTTCTCATACAACCATAATAGTGGGCCTATATAATTTCATTCACACTGCTTTCTGTCTCTCCTGTGCAGAATGTGCATACTGCACCTTAGAGACAATTACTGCACACTAGAAGTGATGAGAGATAAAGTTATCAAATTGTTCATACAGATAATTGCTATTTTATTAAACATTTTGAAAATAGTATAAATCACTCATATTTCTAAATGTTTATCAAAAAGTACAGAACAGCAAAGTGATTTGATTGTCATTCTCAACTGTGTGGTTATGAGAGTGGAATATTACACTTAAAGCAAGGTGTCAGCATGGGAGTGTTCTACAGAGAAACTGGAACATTTCCTAAAGGTCTAGAGTCTTTAAATGGGCAGTAGAATGTTGGCAGGGTCAGTGAGGCTAGGCTTACAAAGTGAATACTATGCCCCTGCCCAACATGCTTTGTAGAGGCACCAACTTTCTATAAATCCAAATATTGTCTTGCACATCTAAATAGACATTGACTCAATGATATCTTCCAAAAAGAAAAAAATATTTATTTAAGGCCTTATAATTTTTAGAAACGTTTTTTCCTTTTTACAGTGGCAGAATATACAAAACATAATTATCCAATATCTTTACATCATAATATTTTGCATTATTTCATCATTTCACTAAAAACCCTAATTGACTCTTTGCAAACCCAGTTACTTTCTCACATTTATACAAAGTCACTCATACCCAAAACAAAGCAAATCAAACATCCCTCCCCCCAGACGTTTTTCTAAACAACCCAACATGTAGACCCTTGCTTTTAGTCTTCCATTGGTGTGTCTCAACCAGGGGTCTCAAATGTCAGTCAAGACATGTTTCGGTGGAGTAAACAACTGGTAACCATCTTCTTCAGGACCTATACCTAACTGTTCTTTTCCTTTCAAAAATTGACTTGGGTTCGCTATGTGTGCATCTCATATGCACTCAGCTTGTGTCTTCTAGTTCATTTAGAACGTACACCGATCACTTTCACCAGAAAACGCTGGGAAATATACTGTAATAGTCCTCCCATAATCTAGGTCCTCAAGACAACAGTTGGCATCACTCACATTCCTTTGAGACACCACAATATGCTGGTGAACAATATCCGTAATATATTTCTCCGAAGCCTACACCTTGATGCAGCCAGTCTTGTTACTCAAAACTCCCATTCCATATCCGTTATATGAGTGAGTCATACAAGACCATATGATTAAGTAGTCAGTGGTCTCGTCAACCAAATTGCAATGCGACCACCTCAAAGGCGGTCGCACTGTCCATCTTTTGTATTGCGGCGGGTGCTGTGAGCTGCAGCACCCTCCGCAATACAAAACATGGACAGGTAACATATCCCTGCAGTACGTGGCAGGCACCATGCGGTGCCTGCCACATGGTTCAGATATATGTTGGGGGGCACCTAACACCCAAAATCAAGGGCCAGGGGGAGAAGAGGGGGCCTGTTAAGGGCCCCCAAAGTCCCTTTCTGCCAGCCTTTTCATAGCGGGTTAACCGCCATGAAAAGGGCAGCGGAAAGGGACATTGTAATTCCTACAGCAGTGCCTGGCAGGCACCGCCACCATGGTAGGGACTACAACCCCCTCCTCCGCACTGTCGGGCTCAAGGAGCCTGTCGGAAGCGTGGCGGTCGGTCTTTCCGACCGCCACCCCTACGCCCGTCATCCTAATGTGGCAGGCAGTGAAAATGGTTCAGATGGCAGTGAGACTGCCACCCACAGCCTGTCGGTGGTGGTCTCACCGCCATCCTAATAAGGCCCTTAGTATCAAAAGCTAGATTTTGGCCAATGTTGTTTGTCTCTGGAAAAGAGGATAGCTGTTTATTCATAGCCTTTTCTAAGAGTGTTATTGAGACCTCAAGCAATGAGATTGGACAGTAATTACTTAAGATGGATGGATCAGCAGTCAGTCAGTTTTTTCAAGATGGGGATAACCAGGGCCCGCATTCCAATGACAGGAACAGATAGACTTGTTGCAAATATTCAATAGGGACTGAGAGATAAGCAGAAACCCTGCATGGATAATATGCAAAGGCAATGCAAGTTGTTATAATTGTGTAATGGATCCAGATTATGAAGTAAATGGTGGATTGAAGTGATAATGTGAAAGTAAATGATACTTTGTGTAATATAATGAAAAGATAGTCGACTGAGAGTGTTATTTGAAATGATGAAAACAGGAGTCTTTCCACTAATTTGATACTGGGAGTTTATTTTTCCTCAATTAACAAGCCATCAAGTAATAAGGTGCATGACACTCCTGGTTTAGATATAACAGGCATAATTTTGAATACATTATAGTTCAGGTTAATACCGATGGACTGAAGCACCATTGGCTCGAGCTATATTTTCATAGATGACAACAATTTGTTAAATACTTAATACTTCAATTGATGACATTATTTGGGAATCAGAAAAATTAGCCATGCGCTTGAAAGTTTTGAAGAATATGGCAGTTTCTATGGTTACTTCTGATGCTCATCTGCAGAGATTAGAGTTTACTGCAATGACAGATATTGTAGTTGTGGACAAATAATTCAGAAATAGTCCTCACTTCTCAGGAGTTCCTACCTCATTGATTGATGAAGGTAAGAAAATATAATTGCATATGAATTATCCAGCAACAACACCTATTTTGTTTCCTAATCCGGTTGGTGTAATGGATTAATTGATCTAATTTCACCTTCTCCTCATCCTACAGTGAATTTAATTTTTAATTGCTCCTTGAGTGTGTCTGATAGTGTATTGATTGAAATTGAGAACCCTCAACACCCACAGGACCTGATTCACAAAGGTAAACATACACTTTGGCTTAAGGTTATGTTTTTTTGCTCCACAGTCATAGTCGCAGTTTGCAATTCACAAAGGTATTTTAAGAGTAGTATTTTTACAACAGCAGAGCCTCCACACATAAAAAGATGGGACATTCCTATCTTTTTATATGCAGAGATTATGCAGTTGTAAAGATAAAACTAGTAAAATACCTTTTTGAATAGCAAACAATCGTAAACTAACACAGGACCAGGTTGACCATTGGCCATTCTGGGAGGCAACTACACCAACTACTTGCCACAGGGACATGTGTTTTGTGGAGTCCGGGACAATACTTGACAGTGAGAGTGTCACATTTTTGGTTATCACTATTTGTGTGATGACTAGCAAGTGCTTATTCAAGGTTGCAAGCAATAAATGGTGTCATGCAGTCAATGTGAAAGGTGAATAAAGTCAACCCACAAATGCCGGGTCCATCCATGGTTACTGTCAGCATACAATGTTGGCCTGACAAGTAAATGCTGCAAGTGTAAGTGGGTAAGGGGCAGCCATGAGTGTATGAGTACAAAAACCAATTAATTGGGCAAATGACATTGACCACAACATCCCTCCATTAAATGTTGCATTAGAAACCCACACATAGATATTGTATGTGAATGCATGATTAGCACTGTGTCAACAATGCTACCATGATTGTATGGTCCACTGCTCAACAATGTCTGATTGTAAGATGATGTGAAGTCATGGCCAGCCTGACACATCCTTGTCCATAGGTAAGACACCTACTCACACATGTTGCAAAACACTGCTAGCAAAGACATATGCATGTAAAACCTTTCCTGAGCACACATGCTAACTCCCACACAGTAAATGATGACATAGACCTGTATGTAGCAAACAATGACATTTAATGTCAATAGAAAAGTTAAATAGTAAATAACTACCAACACTATACTAACTACCTATCCTAAACTATCCTACACTATCCTAGACTACCTACTATCTAAAATTACCTTAACTTAACTTAGCGTACTCTACACATTTAGCACAACATGATAAACCTCATCCCCCACCCCCTTTAAAACACGCCTTCACACAAGGGCAACGGAAACTAGACCTAGACATCAACTACCTACGTATAGAAACCTAACCAATCATATATCTTTTGTATATTTTTTAACATGTATTTTTTTTATATATAAAACACATCAACCACCCACCCCCAAACAACCCAAACTACCCCTATCCACTAACAATCTAACTCACTCCCCATACAAACACTATCACTACACTATCACTATAGCTACAATAACCTAAACTATTCTAAAAACACATTAAATAGAATAAAAAAGTATATGAGCAGAGGGTAGGGCAGAAAGGGTCCCTGGGTCTATGGGCACTTTGGTCTGGCCACTGCCTGATTTATCTCCTGCAGCAGGGATATATCATGATCCATTTTGTTCTCCAGGACTGCCACATGCAGTTTTAGGTCCAATAAGTCTTTTCTAATGTCCTTATCAAAGTTGGTGGGCTCTCCTGTGGCCTGAGGTGTGGGTCCAGAGGGGATTGATGGGCCGCTGGTGGAAGTACTGGCAACGACTGGCTGGGAGGTACCTGCACTGGACTGTCCATGCCTGGCAGAGCTTCTGTTTGTGGTGGTTGGTGGTCCCATATGAAAGCTGAACCACTTCCCCTGGACCTTTTCCTCCTCATATCTCCTCTCCATGGCCCTGTGTGCTTTGGCGACCCTTCAGAGGTGGTGGTAGAGCTCCTTGCTTTAGTTGTTGTCTTAGCTCATCTGAGGTCATGTTGTCTGTTGAAGCAATGAGGATAAATGTCACTCAAAGGCTAACTATAAACAGGTATCAACATCATGAAATATCATTATTTCCATTATATTTAAGGTAGCAGCCCCTACAGCCTAAATTCACCTCGCACCTTATAGTGACCACACACATACATATTATCTATCATATCAGATTTTCTCAGCCCTAATTGCAAAGGAAGGCCAATTGTTATACCATGCAATTGCAACACCATTGGCAGATCTTGGTATGACAATGTCAGTGCTGAGTATGCTTAGGAACAACGATCTTTGGTACCCATGGAATGGTACACATTTTCTACATCACTGTATATTAGTGTACCTTCTGCATACTGCAATGACCTTGAAGCCATAGGCATATGCCACATTAAAAAGTGCTATGTCTTGCCAGTACATGTATTGTCTCGCAATGTTTTGTAATTGATATGGCAATGAGAAATGTCAGAACACATTGCTACCTATACAGAAAATTTAGCAGGTATGCCATGTACCAATGGGCGCATCATACAGATGCATATGAAACTTCTCATATTTGACCAGTAGTAAGTCCATGGCGTACCATGCCACCGCACAATATATGCATCCAATATCATAGCATGTGCAATTGACATGCATTCTGTATCATTCACATCCATTTTCAGATGTGTATCCACTACCACATACATTTGCATTGTATGCCAGTGGGATCATGGGTCCACTGTCAAGCAGCTATCATGTGGTCCATCCCAGATTTGCAAAGTGTTCTCCTTGACAGTAGTCAGAGGTTGATAGACATGCAACACATCACCTCAGCTTTTCATGACTTATTTATCTTCTTGCAAAAGTTCATTTGTGATAAGGATGCCCATTGAATCAACCAATTCCCACATCTGACATCACAATCACTCCTTGCACTACGCAATTATCACTGATGAAGGCACTCACCGGTGAAGTTGGGGTTCTTGTAGTTCTCCACCTCAGGTTTTGTGTATGAAGGGGGTCCGTCTACAAGACATAACATGTAAATCACATCAGTAAACTTACTACACATATTTGATATGCAACAGTAGCAAAGTATATATGCAACGCAATTAGCTATGTTACCTGTCAGATTGTAAGTGTACAAATGGCACAGTTGACTTGCCTGGATGATATACATAGGTAAGGCTGGCTGAGGAGAACATACACATGAATGCCTTAAACATGCACCTGTTGGCCATTTATCTGAACCAGCTAATGAACTGCATCACTAACAGATTACACAATGATAGCTGACTTGGATGATGCTGTGCACCTACATAATTCACATACCATACTCAGTAAGGTGATGCTATACGGAGGCCCTCTTAAATGCTGATACCAGTAAATGAGTACGCTACATACATCTCACTAAATGCAGACTGGGTCCCTTAGTAATGTGAGTACTGTACCTGTCAGTGCTGTTGCATGCATGATATGGTACAATTATGTCACATGCATCCCTAAGCTGAAAATTATATGTTTGAACTTGAACACTTATGATATAGGTAGAGATGTGGCTCATTCGGGCTAGCATATCCTTGAATACAGTATCATGTGAGTGGGCTCCCATCTGACATACATTTGGCCTCTTATTCTGGAGTCATGTACTATGCGAGTTGCATATGTAAAGACAGCTCCAGTGGCTCTGGCCTGAAAAACACCTCCATGAAGTCATGAAAATGCAGCATGTGTGATTTGCTATGCAGTTATGTAGTTTGTCATGCTAGTGCAAAGCACAGCGTTGCCATAGTGAGCATCAAAGAACTATATCTAGTACATAACAAATGCTGTTCAAGACCAGTGTTATATGTTTTCCAATATTCAGAAGTGAGCTAAGCAGTGTAAGCCATGGCAGGCCTCATTAATGCTTGACAACTCAGGGGAGGTATGCCAAGGAGGATAATCGGCACATCACTATGGGGCTACTTCACTTTTGACATTGTAAGAAGTGACATGCCAGCAGTGTAAGGGTGCAAGGGTCTTGTAAATAAGCCCCTTTATGTATGACGTATGTTCTGTAATGATCCATCACAACTGTACATGACAAATGCCTGTTGTGAAATAAGCAGCTCTAGAGCAAATCTGTATTAACTGCTCTGTCATCATATGAGTTGTTGGACGTGCTATGGCAACGTACATTAGCTACATGCCTCCCTGGAACTCATCTCTGTCTCCTACAGTAACACTAATACTGGTGTGGGCCACACAATGTCAAAGATAACAATGGTGCACATATTGTGCCAGCACTATAGCCACATGATCTTTCCCTTTTGCATGGGGGCATGGCAAATTGGAGCCAAACTTTCTTCTGAGCCATACTTAATGGTTCAACAAATCATCAATGGGTACATGAGAAACATAGGATAGTAGACATAATATGTGTACTTATATGGTTCTCTACCAACTTCAATGCCCACATAGTCTTGGAGGTCCGACTCCCTGCCAACCACATCTGGCCAGCGATGCTTCAACTGCTGGGTGTCCAGGTCAACTCCATAGAGCTGCTGCATCTGGAGGCATATGCAGTCCCAGCGATGCTTGTGGCCCTTAACCGGGTAGCCCTGGATAACTCTGCCCCATCATGCTAGCATGTTGAGCAGGTAATTTGCAGACCAGCCACAGGAATGCTCTGCTCATTCATGGGGCGACAGCGAGTATGCCTCAGCATGATCCTACCCACAATTTTCAAAACCAAACCCAAAAACAAATACCCCTAAAACACTTTACTACCCCTATAACAATTATAGCCCAAAAGACAAACACCCGACAGCACACAGGACAATAAACCACAATATACTACAATTATACACAAAAATGACTTTTGGGACACAACATGGACAGCAGACACGATACACTAGCTCCAAAAACACCAACACCACTCTCCAGCACAAGCACAACACCACCACTCCCAAGCTCAGACAGTAAAACTGTGACTCATTGTGAAAGTTAAAGTAACTTCACAGTTCCTGGTTTGCAGTATGCAGGATCCATTACATCACTTCACTTTATCCATGACTTCACTTCCTGGGCGAATGCGGCACGTTTTCATATGTTGCGTCATTTCTTTACGCTAGCGCTCAATGCGTTGATTTTTCAAAAGCCCTGACAATGGTAAAAGATGTTTATATCGAAAATCGGCGGGGAAGCGTCATTTTTCAATGATGCAGCTGCTGAAAAATTTCACGCTGAATATTGTAGCATCATTTTTTTTTAAGCACAAGGTCTAAATTGTTGTTCTTGGTGTTTTGGGATGTGAAATTCATGTAAAAACCAACAGTAGATGCAGTGATGTGTGTGATTGGTGGAGTTTACCTGTTTACAGTCTTTGTATATGTGTCATCTGAGTGTTATTGAGTGAACATATGTGTGGGTTCATCCTGTTCAGGGATCATACTATGCATAGTGACCAAACACTTTCGTAGCACAATGGCACACATTACCAGAGGTGCTGCTCTGTGTGCTAAGTTATTAATAGCACCCATTGACATGGTATCGGCTTCCCCCAGGGATGCAAGAGACTACCACTGCCATTGGGTCAGTGCGCCCACATATGTAAGTGCTTAGTCTACTGTCAAACAGCGTTGTGTCCCACAGTGGAGGAATCAGGCTCTGTTGAACTTTGGGAGTGTGCAGGAATTGGCTGCACCCACATGGAAGGGGATGTATGGCTGGTGCCATTTGATTGTTAGAGTATTTGCGTTCCATATCAATTTGGACATAGCCCACAGGAAACTGACAAAGTCATATTTTGTGTCAAACATGATCCACAATCATGGTGATTGTGCTATGGTATATCACCATGCATGCCTTGGTGTGACTTCCTACATATGACTGATATGTAAATCACGCCTTGACTCCACTCTGCATCAAGGCATTGTTGCTTGTGCATAGGAGTGGGTGTTCACATGCAGCACTGTTGGACTGGCAAATTTTAGTATGTAGCATTTGTCTATGTGAAATGTGATCACCTAATGGATTTGACCAGTGGATACAGTTGTTGTAGCATATGTAGACTGTAGTTTTGGGAGTGTGTTCCCATACACATACTACTTGAAAGTCATACTACTATGAGTGGCCTCTACGATCGCACACAAGTATGAGGCCATAAACATGCCTATCATCAGGAGAGACACACACACAGTAAGTGCACACTATTTAAGTGACCCCACCATGGTAAATGTGGCTGGCAATGGAAGACTATCTGCTAGAGGTAGATGGCATGCACAGCAAGTCATTTGTACCAGATGTACAAGGAAGAAGCAAGACAAGTGGAATTCATTCCCTAGCGTCTATCGCTACAAGAAGTGATAATACTACAGTTCCTAGCTTCCATCTCTACAGAAAGCAACAACATTTCGCACTGATACTATCGTTAAAAGAAAGAACAAGCCAAACAGTGGACACCATTCCCGAGCACTGTCTCCATAGGAAGTTGCATCACTGCATTTCACAGCATCCATCTTTTACAGGCAGTTGCATCATTCAAGTGCCTTGCTGCCACAACCACCTTTAAAACAGGAAGCCCCAGACAAGCAGGCTTTATTTTTCAGCATTCATCTCCAGAGGGGATGACTTTAATGTAAATCCCAGCATTCATTTCTTAGTACTGTCTTTCTACTTCAATCACCTTCCACGGCGTCCTAGCATCATGGTGCTCCCAGACATAAGCTTCTCCTGTTTGAGCTATAATCATGTGGCTCACGCAGCACCCCACACTAACTGTTAGGATGGGAATGTCCTGTGCATAATGTACTGTTGTTTCCCCTGCCCTGAATGTTCAACTACGAGTGACAGGTATCCTGGTTTTGGTTTTTGGCCTCAACCTCATGTTAGCCAAGCATGTGCTTGAAGGCCTAGGTCTGCTTTTGACATACAACTGATCGTAGACTTGCCCAGGACATAGCGGGGTGCACCAAGTGAGACCTCAATAGTGACAAAGGACTACTGTCACTGTCATGAGTTCTTGCATATAGTGCAGTGGTGGCAGCATACCGTGTTTCGTAGTGGTATTTGCATGACCAAGCCTTTTTACTTGTGTCATGGTAGTGGAAGTGTAGTAGCCCATTTGCTGTTAATAGTGAACCTAGAATCCTCGCACCGGGATCCTGGGTTTGTTACACACTGCATAAGTTTATGAGTGAATTTGAGTGATACAGCCCTGTGGATGCCATTTTGGAAACCCCAGGCCTAATATGTGTGCAAGATGAAGATGAGGTTTTTTTCACAGACAATGAAATTACTGACATTCCTGATACTAGGATGATGATGGAACCCAAACATTGAAGTGGCGAAAAAGAGTTTGGGTTCCCCTTAGAAACATGATCAGTTCCTTTTGATACAAAAAGTTGCTGATTAGTCATCCTGAAACTGCCATTTGGTAGCTGGATGAGGTTACGCGGGATTACAGTTCCTGTTCTCAAGGTATGGAGGGTCCTTTAGAAGGGGGCAGCACTTTGTCTCTGCTCCTGATTACTTTAAGATTGTCGTGTAGTTCCTATATTACCCATACAGGATCTGCGCGTTCGGATAACATAAACTGTAGGTCTGGTGGCAGAATAGCTCTGAGCACCCCCACTGAGAATGTTAACCTTTCTGTTTTAGCTAGCTCACAGTGCCACTAGAATCTCCTCTTATCGGGGAGAGAATAGTTTCTGGCAACCTCAGAACATGACAACCCTGATCCCCCAGGATCGTGGAAACCATATACTACTTTTCGCTCAGTCACTCGTGCTCACTTATTCGGTCTCAGAGAGTTACACAGAAGAAAACAGTTGGGCGTGTTACAATAAGAATTTATTGCTCAGTTGTTCTTCTAGCATAAAATAGATGTGCTGCAACAACCGTTAGACAGTAGCAGATATATATGATTAGCAGTACAGTGAAAATAAAAGGGTAGTATAGTTCTACCATCTTGCAATGATCATGAGTACATACATGAATATAAAATGCCTGATAAAAATGCGCGTACACCTACGATGCCTATCTAAATGTACCTAAGTGTACCTAGCATGTGAGTAAGTATGAAGCCAAGAATCCCTCTAGGATTTAGTCTAACCCTATTACCTGAAGTGAGAGAATGTAGGACCCCGTCCTGGTGTTGAGTTGGACACCCCGCGAGGGATGTGTTTAGACCACTGTCAGCTGGAGCGTCTGCATGCAGGAGCCTCAGCGTCTCTGGTCAGTGTGTCGGCCTGGAAGTCTCGGTCTCCTCTCCCAACCCTAGCAAGATGTGCTGTATTTATACAAAAAGTATCTAGGGTTTCTTTGTCCCTTGTTTCTTGTATTAGCCGTTGTTGGATTTGAGTATGACGTATGGGATGAACCTTGTATGTAGATATTATGCAGGTGGTGTGTAGCCCATGCCTGGTTTCTAGGAACCCTCATGAATATTCATTCATACTGTATGAGTCTATTCATGGAGTTATAGGACGCTATTGTTCAGGGTAAACCCTCCTTCTGTGCCAAGGACTAGAACTAGGTAAAGGTTCAATCCTAAAGGCTCGTTACTGTGTAGTATAAGGGAGATAATGTAGGTGAAGGTGTATGATATTACCAGGGCCTATATTAGGGTACGTATATGAAACATAACAAGATGGGACTGTTGATAAACAGGTGCTGACTGTTCAAACCTCTTTGTGCCTCAAAATGAGTGCTCCAGCCTAGAGACAACCCTGCTGTAGAGAGCATCACTCAAGAAAATGGCTGGATCTGGAAGACAGCTTGAGGAGGGCACATGACATGAGAAGTGACCCAACTAGTTTTACAAGGGTAGACAGAGAACCGATATCCCCTGTCAGCCATCCCTGCATATAAGTGGGCGCTGTGGACCCACTTCAATAACGTGTTTTAATTTCTCTCTGACCAAAGAGGGGGTGATACAGAGAGTACCTATATGACTAGTGCATAAACAGAACAGGTTTCTGACTGACAGCCAACTTCCCAGAAGTTAGAGGACATCGCCTGGAATTTGATCTGGAGAATGAACTGCCTGTCTTGTCTTGGAAACCTGAGGGGTCCTGCCAGAGCTAGAGGGAGGGAGTGAACTGACCCTACAGCAGGAGCTGACTGCTTGTGAGGACAAGAAGCTCTTTACCTTGATGCTGTGGTCCAGGGACTCACAACTAGCAGGACTGGTGCTCTAGCTCAGGAGCCAGTCATTGAACTCATTGGGGGATCTGCAGCTATAGCACCTGCCTGAGAGTGCTAAGTTGGCCTACCCGACTGAAGAAGGAATTGATTTGTCCTGCTTCACCATCTGTGAGGCTGTGTTCATGGTTGGCCTAAAAGTGGCACACTTGACCCATGCCAGAGTGCTCCCTCCCACCAAAGAAGAAAAATTCTGCAGACCCGTGGTCCTCAGCCCAGGATACCCTACTGACTGAGTGGCTGGCCTGGCACTGACTCAGAGTGTGCTGAGACGATTACACTGTTCAGAAGACAAAGATGCTGCCTCAAGGCACTCTATGCTGAAGCACTAATTTGCTGTTGTGGTGCAGGAGTCCTGAATGCCCGATAGTTTATAGCCAAACTTCTTCCAAGGCACATCAAATTGGTAAAGTCACCACCGGAGTCCTGAACCTGGAAGAAGGATTGCAAATCGCCACATTCATTGGAGGCCCAGCACGACTACCATCAAGACTCGCGAAATCAGAGGTGTTGGGGCCACTGCAACCTCAAGTCCAGCCTGCTGATGGCTCCATCAAAGCCCAGAATATTGCCACTGGCAGAAGCCAGACACCCAATCGCGGTCTTTGGCACTTTGCTGAGCGACAAGCACTAGTCTAGTCTGAGCAGCTCTGCTGTGTGACTTGACTGCAGCCCAGCAAAACTCTGGTGAGTACAGCCGGAGAGCAGCAGGTCCATTGTGGCCGTCGCTGCCTATAGAATGTGTGTGGGCTTATTTGGCTGCCCCAGTCATCAAGACTGTATTCTAACAGAGGGGCAGGGTTATACCTGCACTGCCTATCATGATGAAAGAGCCTAGATTACCAGAAGGTGGGTGGGTAGAGTGAGAGGGGACCAGCATGCTAGCATATTGGACTTGTACCTGTACATTTGTATCTGATAATTATTGTGTTATGTGTGGTATTGTGCCTTACAGTAGAACAAAGTAATTTTCATTACATAACGAGAAGCACTAGGTTGGACTATCATCCACCACTCAAACATCCCTGAGAAGCCTGTGGGTACTCGCCATTACTACCACTAAGAGTCAGGTGCTGAAGTGGTTGTACTTGGTCCAGTTTTTCAAAGCCATAGTAGAACGATCCCAGAATAGCAAACACACATGACCCCAGTCCCCATGTCTGTGTCCCAGTACCCTCTGTGTGTCCTGTGGTGGGCCCCCAAATGAGGTCTGACCCTACCCATCCCCACAATCACTCACAGAATAGGACTAGGAAAAATTTGCATAATGTGATTTGTAAAATTAGATAAAATGCATCAAAATTTCAGTGAAGTTATGCGTTATTACGTGGAATGTTGCATTGACATTTTGCACTATGTTCAGAATGAAATGCATCCTTGCATTCGTTTTTCGTGCAAGATTCCTTTCCATACTGAAAAATAGTGCAAATTTTGCATGACGCAAACAACAGCTGCTCACAACCTAAATGACACAAACACCCACCGTAGCATCTTCACAAAACGGGCCCAACCTTTTATACATTCCACTAACCACCACACACCCAAAACTACTAAATGCAAGATCCATCTCATGCTCATTAATGCATGCTGTGCAATACCATATGCTCTATACATAGACCCTGTTAGACCTGGCATCCTTGGTGTGGTTTCCAGTGACGCTTTGCCTCATGGCCTACTGTTTTGCTGACTTCATTTTTGCTCACTTTAAGATTCTGGGCACTTTACCACTGCTAACCAGTACTAAAGTGCATATGCTCTGAAGTCAAAACATGGCAACATTGGCTTATCCACAATTGGCATATTCAATTTCCTTATATGTCCCTAGTAAAGTGCTCTATATGTGCCCAGGGCCAGTAAATTCAATGCTACTAGTGGTCTTGCAGCACTGATTGTGCCACCCACTTCAGTAGCCCTGTAAACATGGCATAGGCTTGCTACTGCAGAGCCTGTGTGTGCAGTTTAAACTACCATTTCGACCTGGCAAGTTAACCTACTTGCTAGACCCAAACCTTCCCTTTTATTACATATGAGGTACCCCCGAAGGTAGGCCCTAGGCAACCCTATGGGCAGGGTGCAGTGTATTTACAAGGTAGGACACGTTCTTTTGAGTTTCACAAGTCCTGGTAGTGAAAAATTGCTAAATTCGTTTTTTACTACCGCAAGACTTATCTCTCACATAGGTTAACATTGGGATTACCTTAAAATACCTTTTAAGTGTAATTTTCACTTGGTAAAATATATCTCTGGTCTCACAGTTTAAAATCACAATTTATGGTGAAGTCGGATTTTAAATTATAAGTCTAAAAATGCCAATTTTAGAAAGTTGGGATTTTCTTACTTTAACCATCCTGTGCCTCTGCCTGTCTCAGAATACATGTCTGGGTTGGGTGACTGCTGGGCTTTGTGCATTCCCTCTAGACAGTCACACACAAAGGAAGCTGGGGTGTGACATTTGCATCCTTATAACCCATCACCAGGCTGATGGGCCTTCCTGAGGAAGATTGGGAGGGAGGAGCTGACACTTGCACCTGAATAGGGCTGTGCCTGTCCCCACGCAAAGAGCTGTATACACCCCTGTAGTGAGTCTGGAGCCAGGATAGGAAAGGCAAGGACCTTGTGATCTTCAAAGGCCTCTTTGAAGTCTCCCTCAATTCAATGGAGCATTTGTGTATAAATACTGGAACCCTGACACTACCAGATCAGAACTTTGCTGGAACCAACAACATTCTGTCTGGAAGAAGACCTGATGTGCTGCAGAAGGGACTGCCACTTTGCTAACTGCTTTGGTCTGTTGGCCTGCTGCCTGCTGATTGCTGTGTTGTAGGAGGGACTACCACTTTACTACCTGCTCTGTTGTGTTGGCCTGCTGACTGCTGCTTCTTGCCTGGGAGTGAGAAGGACTGGACCGGTTCTCTACATCCTTGAACCCAAGTTTTTCCAAGGACTTGATGGCTTGCCTCCTGTTCTTCGAAGTCTTAGGGTGACAAAAGACTTCTTGCAACTCTGCTGGGGCTGCTGGACTCTGCCATCTATGAGTCTTACCCTTATCTGAGTTGCCCCTCAGAAGTGGGTCCTGGAGCTGTTTGCTGCAAAAATCAACGCAGTGACCCCTTTGCGCCAATCGGAACCAACGTAGTTCCCACCGACGCAGTGCCGGTTAAATGACGACACGGGTCTCAATGGCAAGGTTCGACAACAATGCAGCGCCGACCCTTTGTCACCGACTGTAAGGCTCAACTTTGAGGCATCGACCCGATTGCGTCAATCAGAACAGAAACAGGGAGACCTCAACGCCAACGCTTGCTCGATGCAAGGTACCTTTTTTGCGGGTCCTGCACGGGTCCTGGAGCCGGTCGGCCTGAAGTTTAGATTTTCCCCGTTCTAGCGCAACCTCAAGTAACCTGTTATCGCTATTGACTTCTAAGCACTGTGTTCGGATTTAATCTTTCAAAATTCATATCTCGAGGTCTACTTATTGGATTTTTGTTGTTTTGGTCTAGTTTTACTCATATTATATTTTCTTTTTTTCTAAACCGGTGTGCAATCTTTTTGTGGTGTTTTCACTGTGTTACTGTAATTTATGTGTTGCACAAATACTATACACATTGCCTCTTAACTTAAGCCTGACTGCTCTGTGCCAAGCTACCAGATGGTGAACACAGGTTAATTTAGGTTGTGTATCTGACTTACCCTGACTAGGATTGTGGTACCTACTTAGACAGGGTGCAAACCTCTGCCAACTAGAGACCCACTTTCTAACATTGGTGGTATCGGTAGGATAGGACTTGTGTTTGTGCAGTACCTTACAGTAATTTGGTGTACACTACTATCCACATTTAGATCAATTCGAATCAATTGTCTTTGATCCCCAATGGCAATTTTTTCCTACTCTATCTAATTGGCATTTTTAATTTTTCAATTCTCCCTGATTGGCTATTTTGCTTTTTACTCTAAATCATGTCTCTGATTGGAGGTTCTGCATCGGCACCTGTAAGAATGGAGTTTGAACTAGGCAAACTTAAGTGTTACACAGTGTTCAAGCTCAAGGACTTATGCAAGGATTTTGGGCATCCTGTAAAGAGCACCACCAGGGACAGTGGAGCTGCAAAAGGCACTGAGTGCCTGGTCAGGCGCCCATGCTGAATTGAATGAGATCCCAGGGGAAGATGAGACTGAGGAAAAGCTGGATGAGAAGGATGACTTGGACCAGGGTTTAATAGGAGGAGGCCTTGGGCTGCTGTCTGTGGAAGATAAGGATGAATGTGGGTCCTTTCCAGGGCAGGGAGCAGTGTGTCATCCAAAGACCTGTCCCTAATGGAGCTGGAGGGCAGGAGGGAGGAAGGAAAGTTCAGATTGGAGCTGGCCAAGCTCACATTTGATGACAAACAAAACCAACTGGCCATAGAGGGGGAGGAGAAAAGGAAAAGGTCGGCCATGGAGGAAAAGAAAATGATGTTGGCTCAGAAATTGAGCATGAGAGAGCTGGACATCAAGGCCAGACAGGTGGAGGCCAGCAGCGATGGTGGCAGCATTTCTTCTGTGCCCTCTGACAGGAGGGTCCACATTCCCAAGTGGTCTGGTGTATGATTTTGCGGTGGGAGACGACCTTGACAGATGGTTTGAGGCCTATGAAATTGCACACCAAATGTACGTCCCTGAGGCAGATTCGGAGGCTAGTCTTTGGAGACATATCCCTAGTTAAGGGAGAGACACTCTACTGGCCCTAGAAGGGAGTGACAGGATGAGGTACCACCCAATGAAGGAGGCCTTAATCAGGAAGTTTGGTTTGACCCCCCTGAGAGATATAGATAGAAATTCAGGGATAGTCCCAACAGACCTGGGTGGATTGTGTGGATTCTTTTTGCAAGGCACTGAATGGTTTGGGGAAGGGCAGTGAGGTTATATATTATCAGGGGCTGTATAATTTGTTTGCAACAAAGCATATATTCAGTCTTTGCTTTCCAGATCTGCGCCAACACCTTGTTGATAGTAAGCTCACTGACCCCAGAGAGCTTGCTAAGGAGATGGACTGCTGGGTCAGCATCAGAGTCCATAGGAAGGTATCTGGGGGGATCAGCACAAGGGTGGGCAGGGCCCTCACCAGAAGAAGGAGGGGGGCCAAAAACAGCAAGGAGTTCTCTAAAGGGCCCCAAACTAGTTCTCTGGGTCAGCGTTTCCTTCCCCTTATTGATAAGAAGAAAAAAAAGTTCCCTGAGAATACGTCTGCAGGCAAGGCTCCCATGGAGTGCTATGAGTGCCAGCAGGAAGGGGCCTACAAAGGGGATGCCAAGTGTCCCAAGCGGGCACAGCCCCCAACGGTGGGTAGTCACTGGGGTTGGCTAGTGTAGCGCTTGGGGGGGGGATTGCCCCTGATAGTTTTGAGGAGAGTGTAGAATTCACCCTGGGTGATAGAGAGATGGTACAGAGAGCCCACATGCCTGACAATACTAACAAGTACAGTCAGTGGGTGGCCATCATCAGGCAGATGCTCTGGAAGACACAGGAGCCAGTATGACAACTCTAAGGTGTCATCTGGTGCCTTCAGAGCAGGTAGTCCCTATGACATACCACCAAGTTATTGCTGCTGACAACCATGAGAGTCACTATCTGGTGGCTCTGTTTCCCTTTGTGCGTGTGGGTGGGGTCTTAGGTCTGCTAAAGGTAGCTGAGTCCATCCATGCTGGTGGATTGTCTGCTGGACAACGACCCGGAGCACACCATCTGGCAGATGTGCATTTGAACAGAAATTTGCACTGCCAGCACCACTAACAGTGAACCAAGGGAATCATAACTGATGTGTGCATTGGATGAGGAATGGTACAGACACTGTCCAGTGTGTGTATGAGAGGCCAATGGGTATTGGATGCTGTGACTTGCATTGCTTTCGGTGAGTTTGGTTCTGATTGAGACAGATCATCATGCACGTGTGTGGCTCAATTCCCCAGTTGTCATGATGAAACTACAACTCCCAGAATGCACTCTGCCCTGTACAGTCAATGCGCTACAGTGAGCCTTTTGCTTCATGATGACTGCTGCATAGACACAGAATAGGTGAATGGAGGCATGGGACACACGATGGTACAGCTCTGTCTTCACTCACATCATACTTCCAGACACATATTGCATATAATCCACTTACCAGGTCTCTGCTGCTCATGCTCCTCCAGCTGAGCATGGAGGGTCGAATGAGCTGCACGCAGGACCCTCCTGTACAGTGGCGAGAGGCGAGGACGATGCACATGGTGCTGGGAAGACTGGCCCAGTAGCTCCTCAGCCTTGTGCCAGACCCAGCATTTTAGGTCCTCCCAGCGCTTGCGGCATGCTCTCGCGTTCCTGGTGTGAACGCCCACTGTACTGCGGCGCTCACCAATGTCGGCCCATAGTCTGGCCTGTGCTGCATTACTCAGCTGGTCCTCTGGCCCCCCATATAGCTGAGGATATTTGAGTATCACCCCCTTAGCTAAGATGTCTAATTCCCTTTCACTGAAAGGGGGTGTTTTCTCTTCATAACCCTCAGCCATTTTGGGGGAAATAAGGTCGAAAAGAGCAGCAGGATGGCAGAGGATCTTATCTGTGAGAGAGGATGACTCAGAATGAACACAAAATGGCTGCCAACAACTTCCTGTGATGTATTACCTGTCTCCCACTTCCTGTATGTCATTTCCTGTATGAAATAATGGGTTCCGGTTCAATTTCGGAGATTCCGTCCCAGAGGTGGAGATTCCGGCGCGGAGGTGGAGATTCCGGCCCAGAGGTGGCGATTCCGGCCCGGAGGTGGAGATTCCGCTCCGGGTGCGGAAACTCCGCTCCGAGTGCGGAAATTCCGGCCCAAGTGCGGACGTAAAGTTAGTAGTCGTAAGTGATTTCTGTGAATACCATAAATCGTAAGTGCCTTCTTTGAATACCAAAAGTAGTAAGTTTAGGATTTTGTCTCAGATTAGTTCTGTGAATCGGCCCCTTTGTTTTTAGATTTGATGGCCATAATAAATCCATTAAAAAAACATGTAGGCTTTTGTTGCTGAGAAGCAGATTCAATTTGGGACGGCTGCACTATATAGCGAAAGGGTTTCACTCAGTGCAGAGAGAAAATAAGGTAATGAGATGTGACAATAGGGCTCTCATTACAAGTAGCCTAAAAATTCCGATACACCCAAACTTTGAAGTTCACAGCCTCATTGGAATTATACATTTTGCATGAATATGACTGTGGTTTGATGTTTTAACCAGAGATTTCACCTGCTCAAAGCAAGAAAATTCTCCCAATGGATTTTCTGGGAAGATAGTACTAACATAGGCCCGATAAATCCGATTTCTGCATGTTATTACCCAAAATGTATTGTTCCCATTAACTTCTCGCTCTTGGAACTACTAGGAACCTCTGTAACTGTAGATCTGTGGCAGGGGAAAAAATGGGAACAATTATGCCTAATCGAAAGCAGGACATAGGAGTAAAATGTGTGTATAAATATGACATATTGCTCACTGAAATACAACATCAGCATGAGTTTGGAAACTTTTATGAGCACCAATGACGTTTATATTAGACCTCAGCAGAATTCCAATTACACAGGAGTAATCAGAGTAGTTTGGGTCATTCCACATTACTCTAATGCAGAATTACCGATAATAACTGTTCATGTAATTAAAAGTAATTTTCGAGAAAAAGTCCTATGCGTGAGCACATTTAGCAAGCGGTCGCTCGCACTCGCTATTCGTGTTCTGCTGCACTTAGCTCTATTTTTTAGCATGAAATGCATCTTCACGTCCATTTTGGATGCAAGAGTTTAGAAAATAGCGCTAAATACTGGGAGTAATTTGGGGTAAAATCCTATCCAGAGAGCAGATTTAGTGAGTGCTCGGAGCTGCTTGCGCTCGCTATTCATGTTCTGTTGTATTTAGCGCTATTTATTAGCGCAAAATGCATTTTTGCATCCATTTTAGCGCCGAAAGCAGAAGTAGTCTTCTGGTCTAATTCTGCATAATCTCAAGGAATTCTTAGGCCATTCCATGTGATTACGCTACACGGAATTATACGAGCAACCCCTAATTTACATACAAAATCACATTGATGTGCAAAATCACATTCAGATGTTTAACTCCCTTCGGGTATAAAATAATACTTAAGGCAAAGCAGACAGGATGTAGTTTAACATTTAGGAACAAAATCAAATTTGCAGGCACAGAAGTATGACAAACACTTTGAGATGCACTGATCACAAAGAGAGAATAATACTAACCCCCCGCCCCCCGGAATAAAGGCAGAGGGTAGAAAAACAGCTCCATCATCCTTAACAAAGTGAGAGGCATTCATTTTTTAAAGAAACTGTAAGTTTGACAAAAACATCACGTTTTAAAGTCAAAATCTCAATTTCTGTAGAAAATTTCATAATTGCTAACACAGTCTGAAGCACGGGAACACAGGGGGAAATGCAGGCAACTAGACAGAGCGAAAGGGACAACGGGACAGAGGAACAGCGATAGGGATAGAGTCAGAGAGGCAGGAACACGGCATGAGATAGATAGAGGGACTAAGAGAGAAAGACATGGACAGAAACAGAGGGAGTTGGATACAGAGACATACACAGAGGGACAGGAACAGACAAAGAGGGACAGCGAATTAGCAACAGGACCCGAACGGCAGGGATAGAGCTTAGGGACAGTGAAAGAGGGGACAGGGGCGTAGCTGCCATTGATGCTGCAGGTGCTGTGGCGCCAGGGACTAGATCCTAAACCCTGATAATTGCTGTATTTTACTACCGCAACATCAGTCAAAGGGACCATTTTCTTGAGTGCACCAGGGCCCATGGCATCCTTGCTACTCTTCTGTGCCTGCACACAGGGCCCGGGCACCCAGCAGTCTGTGAACCAGCTGCAGTGTTAGAAGAAATTGATTGAAGGCAGTAGGAAAATACAGACAATTTTTTCAACCTGTTTTTATGGTAAGAGGCATCTCCTTCTCTGCCCCCCTCAACGCCCCTCCCCATCACCATGTACCACAGCACACTGAAGTGACAATGGGAGCTCGCAGCACAGAATGCTCCCTTTGCGGGCTTATTACAATAGAAATAGCTTACAAAGGACCACTATGATTGACCATACAGCTTGCAAGGTCACAACTGGAGTGCTGAATGTTATTAATATGGGAGCATTTATACGCCCAGTGTGAAATCATGGCCACCCCTCCCCCATATTTCTTTGTATCCTGTGTGTCTTGAGTCAGTAAGCAGTCAATTACCCCCACTGAAAGTTAAATCAAGTACTACATTCACATTCATTTTACCTTTGGGATATACAGGGCTAATTGTTAATCCCTGATGCATACTAAATATATGCACTACAAGGATTGAGCAGTTCCTTGATTTGACTGTTAATTTAAATATTGTTTAATGTACATTTTTCAGGAAAGTAAGGCTTATTATAGCCTGGGGCTATTGATATGTGATACTGCGTGGTGCCAGTAATGATCTGTGCTACTGTATTACGTTGTAACCCACAAAAAAAAGTATTCTGGGACTTAACACAGGACAATTACAGCTTGTTTACAATAGCTTGTTAAATGTGTAAATGATTGAGTTAATCATTTGCTCCCTATATTTTGCTCTCCACAGAACTCAGAATTCAGGTATCATAACTCAAAGCATGAAATATAACTGGTTGTTTTTTTCTTTCACTAGCTTTCCTTTTCAGCTGTTCGCTGCAAAGTGTCGCTCAGAGTGTCACACATTAGGCAAGAAATTTCACACATAGACATACTGAAAACTTGGAGGACACACAACATTAAATAGAAATGTAATTTTAAAGAGAGTACGCTACATACCGCATTCTTTTCGGTTCCTGTTTGCCTTGGAGAAAAGAAAAATTGAGGAGCAGAGCTACAAGTAGAACATTGATCAGAAACACGGAGTAGGACAGGACTACTCACTTCTGATCAAATTGAAATGGGATTAAATGGGAAACATGACCTAACTTGCCATTTAGGTTTCGACACCACTGACCGTCTTCATACCCGGATACCCCAATTCAGTGCTGCTAAGGAAGAAATAAATCACAGGAGAAAAACGACCAAGCAGCAGCGCTGATTGTTATGGTTCTTATACAGTTTTCATTATTCAATGACTTACTTCACAAAGACGCCCACACACAACAAACAAAATACATAAACAAGAGCTAGTGCAAACATGCAGAGTGCTCACTGAGTGAAAATGGGTTGTTAGTTGTGGGGCATGTCAGCCCTTCTCAAGCAACAGCCACAATCCTTGTCATGGTGAACCACTAAAAATCACTAAATTCACCTGTGCTTAACCCTCTGGTAGCTTGGCACAAAAGCAGTCAGGATTAGCTTAGAGGCAATGTGCAAAGTATTTATGCAGCACTTAAACAGTAATAAAGTGAAAACACAGCACAAGAAGAATCCTATGCTGATTTAGAAAAAGAGAATAAAATGTAACAAATTATTTGACACCAAAATGAGAAAAATTGGATTAGTAGAACCAGAGATGAAATGTAAAAGATTTTAGGTAAGTATAGTGTCTAAAAGCACAAATTGACAATCACTGTTATGCGGTCGTGCTAGACCGAGGGAAAGTCACTAGTTCAGGCCAACAACAATGGAGCATGGGCCAGATACAGGGACCGGGTTAGTCCAGCTGAAAGAGTTACCTTCTCAAAGTCTGGTGCGAGGTGACCAGTTTGTGGTGGAGGAGGCCGCGAGGAGCAGGGAGAGCATTGAGGTAGCGCGAAGAGCAGATCGGGCATCATGGAAATATGTACTAATCAAAACCAAAAGCTGTGCAAAAAACTGTGTATTATGACTGCTCATTTAAAGTTAATAAATAAAAGAATAATTTGCACTCACATGATGAACGGACAGCATTTTATTGTTAACTTTCAATGCACTGTGGACATTTTCTGCAGTGATGTCTTTGCCTGCCTTGCATAGGGAAGATTAATAATTGTTATTCTAAAACAAGCAAAGGATACGTACTATGGGCCTCATGTACAAGCTGATTGCACCACCGGTCCATCACTTTTTTTGACGCACTGGCACGTAAAGTCTCTCTACGTCTCTTTTTATGCCCTTGTAAATATGGGCCCCTTTCACGCATTACTCTGCGTGAAAGGGACGTTCCATGGGTGTTACTGTGGGTGTTCCCACGCAACATTTATGGAAGCTAACACATTCCCAGATTTACAACGCTTTGTAAAGCTGGGAATGCGTCAGAATCCTATGCCTCCTCATGGGAGGCGCAATAGTGGAGAAACGAGGAGAAACACTTTTATTTATCCTTGTTTTATTCTCTTTCCATGTGTGCTGCATTCTGCAGCATGCATAGAAAGAGGAAAATGCCATCAACAATTGTTTTTGTGCAAGAAGTTGTCCCTTCCTGCACAAAAACAATCATTTCCCCAACGCAGTCACCCTTGCAACATGATGCAAGGATGTCTGCTTTGGCGCAAGGCTGCTGTTTGTGCACCAGTGCAGGGGAGAAGGACAGGAATGCACCATATCTAGTAGATACGTGTCAAGGTTCCCCGTCCGACTGCCCATTTGGCAATCAGTTCGGCCGTAATTTACAGCAGTTGGATCGGGGGACGCAGATTGGGATACGCGATGCCCGGAGCTGAGCGCGCCCGCTACGGTGATCTGAGAGAACACTGCGGGCGCGTGAAAAAGACCTTGAGGTTTGCCGTCTAGTCTTTCACAAGCCTTAAAGGCGCGAGGACAGACTCGGCAGTGAAGTGCATTGGCAGCATTTGAAGCCGCGCACTTCACCAACGTATTGAGAGAGAGAGAGAGAGTGAGCTTAGGAATTTGTTAGTCAGACAGGGGATAGTGTATTGAATTTTTCTTTAGTAGAACTAGACTAGGTTAGTCTACGTTCTGTGTGTGCCGTGAAGCTAGATAGGATTATTTCTTTAATTATAAGAAAGGTATTTAGTATTATATTTTTCTAAGAGAGTAGTGTTGAACTTATTTCCTTGAGGACGTGTGTTCACTCACCTGTTCATCCTCAGCCATCGAAGAAATTCCTGACTACCAAACCGCAAGTACCTGAAAGAAAGAGAAAAGTTTTTTGTTAAAGAAAAAATAAGATTAAATAGAATTTTGCATAAATGAGTATGGTGATGAAATCCACAGCAGGATGAGTTAAGAGTACACCAAGACCAATAGAAGAGGGGCTAAGCCTTGACTGAAGAGGGGTAGTAGAGCACATTTAAAGAGAATAATAGAGTATAAGAGAAGCAAGGCCTTGTAGAAGTTTTATTTAAATGATGCCATTTAAATTGCAGTTCATATTGAAGCGTTACGCAGTAGAAGTAACCGAAGGTGCCTAGTGGTGCTGAAGTAAACCCAGAAGCAAGGCAGTCTCTTCTCTGTCCCCTTCCCCTTTCCCCCGACGGGGTTCATGCGAGTGCATGTTACTTGAGGGCTTATGTGGAGGTCTGTGGGGGGAATTTGGAAATTGCAACATTCTGCTCCCGTGAGTGTTCAGAAGATCGTGAGTATACTAATTGGGCCTTAACAGAGTGAAGTGCCCACGTAGTGAACTCACCTGAGCAGAATGGCTGAAGGTTATGATTTGAAAAGTCTAGGGAAAATTCTAGAAGTAATACAGCAAGAGTTAATGGCTGTTAGAGAGGAGAACAAAGCCCTGAAGACAGAAATGGAAGCCTCTAGAAGGGAAACTTTAGAGTTGGTGGTCAGGTTGAGGAGTGAGGGTTCAGGGGCTAAATTTCACCCTTCCTCTTCTAGTTCAGCTACATCAGGTTCCAGTGCAGTACTACACAAGTAGTGCATTCTTTGGCCCCTGTCATTCCACTAGCTCCACCAGAACACTTTAGTGGGGACCCCCAAAAGGCTCAGATCTTCCTTACTCAGTGTTCATTACATTTCATGTGCCGTCCAACTGTCTTTCCAGATGCACAGTCTCGAATAGATTTTATTCTCTCCTATCTCAGTGGAGATGCTGCTTCATGGTTGATACCGTTGGTCACGCAAGATGATCCAATATTATAGGATTTTGAAGTGTTCAAAAATGAATTTCTGGGAATCTTTGATCGAAGGAATTTGGCTCAGGCAACTGATAATAAGTTGCTAGAATTAAGATAGGGAAATCGTGAGCTGCTAACTCATTTAGCGCAATTTAATAAATTAGTGGGAGAGACTGAATGCCCCGAATGCAAGAGAGCAGCTTTATTCTATAGAGGTTTGAAGGACGCCTTGGCGCAAATCCCCAATCGTCCCACTGAGGTGTCGGCTTTGATTGATCTAGTTCTGGAAATCGATTATTGCCTCACTGAGAGAAAAGGAGAGAAAAGAAGAGAACTTTGTCCCAGTATTCCTAGATTTGATCGAGGACGAACAGACTTCACGAAAACGTCGGAGAAAGAATCGGGAGTCGAACCAATGCAAATTGGTACAATAAGGGGCCCCCTTTCCAAAGAAAAGAAGGAAAAAAGAAGGCAAAATAATCTCTGTCTCTATTGTGGTACTAGTGGGCATTTTGTTAAAGGCTACCCAAAGAAGCCAAACTCTACAAGAAGGAAAACTCGCAGCGCCACCAGTAGGAGGAGTTGGACTGGTGGACGAAAGAGGAAACAGCTCCAAAAGGTCATCAAGTCGCAAATACGTTACAATCTCTGCTCCGCATTTGATCTTAACTATGACCATGAAATTTAGAGAAAAGACCCTTCCAGGAGTCACCGTGATGTTGGACTCTGGGGCTACCGGGGATTTTTGCGATATCAAGTTTGCCTCCAAGATGGGTTTAGAAGCGATTCGAAAAGCTGTGAGGGCAGTCGATGGAATGAATTTATCATCTGGACCAATCGTAGAATTAATTACTTCTGAGGGTCATCGCGAAGAGATACAATTTAATCTTATCGACGCCCCCCAATTCCAACTCATTTTGGGACTACCATGGTTAACGGAACATAACCCTACAATAAATTGGAGTGAGAGAACCGTGGTGTTAGACTCTGAATATTGCACGGAACATTGCTATCATGAAAGAATGGAGAACAAGAAAGTGAGTCCAGCCACCCGGTTGTGCGAGAACAAGTTGATGGCACGTACGGTGCAAACCGCAGAACTCCCAGAAGAATATCAAGAATTCGCCGATGTGTTCAATGAAACTGAGGCTAAAAAACCACCACTGCATCAGTCTTATGATTGTAAAATTGATTTGGAACCAGGAGCCAATTTACCTTGCAGTAGAATCTACGCTCTCACTGAAAAGGAGAATCAGTATTTGAAGGATTATTTGCACAAATTTTGGGAAAATGGTTTCATCCGACCCTCACAGTCTCCAGTCTCTTCGCCACTCTTCATTCCCAAGAAGCATGGCGAGTTGAGGAGCTGTATTGACTACCGTGCACTGAACAGAATAACCACTAAGAATCGCTACCCCTTACCTTTGATTTCAGTTTTACTGGATCAACTAAAAGGTGCAAAGATCTTTACGAAGTTAGACCTGCGGGGTGCCTACTATCTTATCTGAGTGTGTGAAAGAGACGAGTGGAAAACAGCCATCAGAACCAAATACGGATTATTCGAATATCAGGTAATGCCATATGGTCTCTGCAAAGCCCCAGCGGCATTCCAATACATTATCAACAACGTGTTAAAGGAATTTATTGATCAATGTGCAATTGTATACATTGACGATATTTTGATCTATTCATCTACTGAAGAGGAACATCAGTTACAAGTCAAAAGAATTTTACAGCGACTAAGAGAAAACTGTTTGTACGCTAAGTTGGAGAAATGTGCCTTTGGAGTAAGATCAGTGGACTTCCTAGGATTTATCATGGCTCCTGAAGGTCTGACTATGGACAAGAAGAAGATCGAAGCGGTACTTGACTGGCCTCCACCAGCTAATTTGAAGGAAATACAAAGCTTTATTGACTTTGCCAATTTCTACAGGAGGTTTATAAAGGATTTTTCTCAGAAGGTCATACCAGTCACAAAACTTTTTAAAAAGGGAACTCCTTTCCAATGGCCAGCAGGGGCAGAGGAAGCCTTTCAGTCTCTAAAGAAAAGTTTCACCTCTGCACCAGTTCTACTACATGCCGATCCTAGTCAACCCTTTCATGTAGAAACTGACGCCTCAGAACAAGCTATTGGAGGAGTTTTGTCGCAACATCATAAGGATACTGGACAGTTGCATCCAATCGAATATCGTTCTAGAAAGCTGCTCCCGGCGGAAATCAATTACACTCTTACGGAAAAAGAATTATTGGCCATCAAGGATGCGTTTCAGGAGTGACAACACTATCTTTTAGGGGCTAAGCATGTGCTGACTGTGTTTACTGATCACAGGAATTTGCAATTTTTGAAATCAGCCAGAACCCTGACACCTCGACAACTACGATGGTCCCTATATTTTGCTTACTAGAATGTGAGACTTGTGCACGAGGAAAGTCGGATCGACGAGCCCCTCAGGGTCTGTTACAACCCTTACCAACTCCTCCTCACCCATGGCATACTATCACTATGGATCTAATAGTGGAATTGCCCTCCAGTCAGGGGTACAGTTCAATATTAGTAATGGTAGATGCTTATTCAAAGATGGCTCACTTTGTCGCCTTAAAAGGAAACCCAAATGACAAACAGTTAGCCATGCAGTTCAATCAGCATTTGATTAAGATTCATGAAATTCCTAAGATCCTGATTACTGATCGAGGATCTCAATTATTGTCCCATTATTGGAAGGCCTTTACTAAAAGACTGGACATTGAAACCAGATATTCCACGAGTTCTCACCCACAAACCGATGGTCAGTCAGAAAGAACCAGGAGTTAGAGAAATACTTAAGGTTGTTTCTGTTAGATCAGGAAGGTGATTGGCCAGATCTCCTTTGGACAGCTGAGTTCGCACACAACAATGCGAAAAATGCTTCCACTGGGTTTTCCTCTTTCTATTTAAACTATGGGAGGGACCCGAACTTTTCTGTAGTATTTCAAGAGGTGATGGTGCCTGTCGTACAGGATTTGGTTCAACATCTAACAAAGGTTCAAGAATCAGCAACTAGAAATCTGGCTCTTGCTAAGGAACGTTATAGATTAAGTGCGAATAAAAAGAGAAGACCAGGGGCAAATTTGCAGGTGGGTGATAAAGTTTGGTTGATGTTGGAAATGGCCCTTTTTGCAGAGTTATCCCCAAACCTTTTGCTTCTTCCTCCTATTTTTTTCTGACCTTTGTTTCTTGGCTATAGGACTCTGGGCACTTTACCACTGCTGATTAGTGCTAAAGTGCATATGCTCTCTGTGTAAATTGTTATTGTGATCGGTTATCTATTATTGGCATATTTGATTTACCAGTAGGTCCCTAGTAAAGAGCACTGAGTGTGCCAGGGCTGGTAAATCAAATGTTACTAGTGGGCTTGCAGCACTGATTGTGCCACCACATGAGTAGCCCTGAAAAGTAGTCTCAGGCCTGCCACCGCAGTGCCTGTGCGCAGTTTGTTAACTGCCATGTCGACTTGGCAAGTGCACCCACTTGCCAGGCCCTACCCTTCCCTTTTCATACACATAAGACACCCCTATGGTAGGCCCAAGATACCCACCTGGGCAGGGTGCAGTGTCTGTGAAAGGTAGGACATGTACTGGTGTGTGTAACATGTCCTGATAGTGCAATACTGCCAATTTCGTTTTTCACTATTAAAAGGCTATCTTGCCCCATAGAACAGAATGGGGAATGCTTTGTAACATTTTACAAACATATCTTCCCCTAGGGATACAATAGAAAAATGGAGTTTGGATTCCCTGAACTCAGGATTTAATAACACATCTTTTAGTAAAGATGGTTTTTAAATTATGTGTTTGAAAATAGCACTTTTAGAAAGTGGCTATTTTTCTTGTTCAACCTTCCTGTGTGCCTCTGCCTGTTTGTGGATTGACTGTCTAGCTTTTGAGTGAAAGGGGCTGGGGAGGTGTAGTGGCTCCAGGAGTCTGGATGAGTCAGCACTAGGCTGAATAGGCCTGAACTGCATTTGGAGTGGTGGGAGGAGTAGCATCTGTACCTGAATAGGGCTGTGCCTGCCTTCCACATGGCTGGCTCCACCCCCCTGTGGTGTGTCTGGAGTAAGCCTGGGCGGTGAACTACGCTACGCTCGCGGAACTTGCGTAGTTTCGGCAACTTCGCGATTCGCGTAGAACGCGAAGTTACCGTGCACTACGCAATTTGCGGCGTAGCGTAGCTGTTTTCCTTCTTCGCACGCTCAATATACGTTCTCGCGTGCGCGGTAACGACCTACCGTGATTCTGCGTTTGCCGACGCGACTTCCTATCCGTTCGCGGGCGCCACGAGATTTGGAATCCAGCCGCACGATCCCGCGAGAGTGTGCGAACGCGAACACGTCATTCGGACGCGCGATCTGACTTCCGGCGGCAGTGTTGGTAAGATCGCGATCCCGAACACGAAGAAACTACAATCTGGCGAAGAATATCTCTCGAGCACCATAAATCCTTCTCGAAAATGATGATTTTGCTCTAAAAAACTCCTCAGATTGTGATTTGGCTGTAGTTTTTGGTGCAAGGAGTCCTTTTTCTTTTTTTACTTTTTTTCCAAGAGGAAGGAAGTGCCCCTGATTCTCAAACTTCCTGTTCCTGTCCAGCAGGCTCCTCCCAGTGCTTTGTCCATGTGCAGTTCATTTTCATTTGGATTTGGAGCTGGAAGGATCACTTTTTGTGTCTGTCTGCTGCATCATATCATTGGATTGGATTTGAGGACTTTTGGATTTGAGATTTTACAAGTAAGTTGGAGAATTGGTGTACTTGTTTGTTTGATTGGGGCTTGTTTGTACCTACATTTTTGGGGGGATTTCCATCGTTTTTAAAATTTATTGTTGTGGCCTCTAGTTTCAGTGGGGGCCTAGTTGTTTTTATTTGATTGGAATTTCAGCCAGTAGGCCCAGACTAGAGCCAGAGGTACCCATGGGTGCATGTTTCTGTGGTGTCTGTTGAATTTAAACATCATGTAGGGCATGCATGGATGTCATTGGATTGAATTGTTAAATGTGGTTTTTGGGGTGTATTTCACTTTTTGGGTGTAATATATATACCTTTGTTGGATGTGTGTGTGTGTGTGCTTGTTGTGTAACTTTCCAACCTTTTGTAGCCCTGTGGATTTTCGTTTTTTGCATTTTTGTATTAAAGCTGTGTTGTTTAGCACTGCAGGCCTCCTTTGTCTGGTCATATTATTATAGGCCTGCTTGAGTTCATTGTTTTCCATGGCCTGTTGTGACTGTGAGTGACAACGTGGCTTGGGGCCATTTTGTGGTGGTAGTTTAGTAGTGTGCTGCTTTTTCCATATAGGCCTGCATGTCTTTTCTTTGTTCCCCTTGGCTTATGCTTGTTGTGAACTTGTGGGTGGCCTGGCCATGTGGTGGCGGCCATTTTGTGGGACCAGCCACTGTGCTTTTGCCATAGGCCTCCAAGCTTGCGGCCTAGTCTGCCAGTAGGCCCGGAGGTAGTCATCCTCATGGGTGCATACAAACTGTTTCTGTGTTGTCTGTTGGATTGTTGTAAATGTAACATCATTTAGGCCATGGATGTCATTGGATTGAATTGCAAAATGTGGGTTTTGTCGTGGTATTTCAGTTTTTGGGTGTGTGTTACATCAAT